>JASAMX010006334.1:0-37500 GCA_030248175.1 Microlaimidae sp. YZB2_3
TATTGCTCACTGTCATTTTTACCCGCGAAATTCTTCACACAGCCTCTTAAAAAAACAAATAAAAAACTGGAAGACAGCTGAGGTGTGAACATTTTATCTTAGCTGTGAAAAATTGATTTTATGTCAGGACTCTTTTGTGCCGACCTCAGCGCTCGCAGCGCTTGGGCGCATGAACGCATTTTCTCCAGGACTCTTTTGTGCCGGGCCATCTCTTTTGTGCCAGGTACTTTTTGTGCCAGCTGCGATTTTTTTCAGGACTCTTTTGTGCCGGGACTCTCTTGTGTGGCCCACCCGTCCCAAATCTCCAACTTTATGATGTTTTTCTTGATTTTATAGATTTATCAAGTTTTATACTCCAAGTATTTTTTAGCGAAAAGAGCTATACTTATCACAAAAAACAAAACTCTCTAATCAGTATGCAAAAACCATAATCCTTCTGTACAATTAAATATATAAAATATAAAAAGCGTTTTTCCGCAAAAATAGCGCAAAATCGAATACTAAACTTTCTAAATATTTATTATTCAATTAAACTTCAGTCATATTAAACTTATACAAATGTTTATGTTTAAAGCAATTTAAACTCGTAAATTTCCTGATATAAAAATATGCTTTAAAATAAAAAAATAACCATTTTTATGTAAGAAAAAAATTTTAATAGAAATAGAATAAAAAAATTAGAATAAATACTTGTATGTTCTAATGATGTTATAATTAGTATTTTTACGTATTTTTAATATTATCTCAACATGTCACATGAAACAAAATAGTTGTGATTATGAATTTTTATTATTTAAACTTCCCAGGGTGAAATTAAGTATATTATAAAAACATTTTTTTAGCTTTTTGCACAAAAAATGATATTGAATATAGAATAAACATTAAAGGAGCATTGTCACATTAAAAATTTCTATAACGCCTTGAATAAACTATTCTTAATACAAAACCTTTAATCTACCTCGACCAATTCGACAACATTTAAAAATTTCAATTTAATCGATTCAGTAACAAAAAAGTTATATGATCCTGCGTTATAGGTATTTAAATTGTGACAGTATGTTCTCTTAAGTAATTATATCTCGCGAACGAAGCCACCAATTTTTGTAGAAAGTGTGTAAACACTAAAAAGTAAATATTTTCACACATCGATGTAATTCTTTTATGAAATGGACCCTTTTGATTAATTGTAAAAATATTACCTTGTGCTCCGAAATTTTGTAACAATTTTTCGTCGAAATATTTAACAAAGCCAAAAATAAAGCTTTTTTAGGGCGTTTTTTTACTAAGCAAATTTTAGCACAAAAATATATAAAAAACCAACGTATTTTTATTTTAATTTTGAAACCTTGATTAAAAATTTTTATAAAGTCTTTGTAAAGATATTAGCGTTTTAGTGAAAAAAACCTTCGACTTTTACCCTAAAACGGTTGCTGCTAAATTTTTGGCATAAGAAAAAATGCTGAATTTAAAGTCTCTTATGAAAATTTTTATTTAAATGGAAAAGTGTCAATTTTAAAATTTTAAAATGTTTATTTCAATAGAGTTTTCAACAAAAAAAAAAACGCAAAAAATATGATTTTATTAAATACCTGTATTTTCGCTTTCCAAGTTTTACAAACAATGGGATAACAATCTTATAATTTTTTCCCGTAGAAAATACTAATACTTAGGGACAATCATTTGAAAAAAATAAATTAAGATGCAAAAATATAAGAAAAGCAACATGACGCCTGTTTTTTTAATGTTTCCATAACAAAACTTTTTTAGCTAAAAAGGCATTTCATGAGGTACAATATTGATCTATAGAAACGCATTAAAAAATCCCTATTTTGGCCTTTTTTAGAACGGTCTTAAAGGCAAAACTTGTTGCAAGGTTCTGGAACGCAAAATAAAATTTGGTGCAAAAAATAATCAAAATTGAAAAAAAGTAATTTCTTTTTACTGCATTTTTAAATGTTTATCTGAAATACATATTTAGCACGAAAATTTAGTTTTTTAAAATCAAAATGCAAAACCAAAAGATAAAACCATGGGTAAAACATTATGCAATTTATCAAAAAATATTTAAGTCTGTATAAAGAGTGGCATCCATATAAGTCATCGATTTAGCAGAAATGCCTTTTGTAATAGTTTTAAAAATTACAAATTTCTTCTAGTTATGTCATCATAATGACCTATTATTAATTATTGGCGTGCAATTTAGAATAGATTTTATTTACGTGAATTTAGGTAATGAATTGTTCCATTATTAAATTAAAACAGACTTTATTATAACTGGCGCGAATTAACAGAAAAGAATATGACTTTAAAATAAAAAAATGTCATTTAAATGGACTGAAATAATGTTGTTAGTAATCCCATATTACAATAAGGCTTCTTGATTCAGGATTTAAACATTTCCCTTTTGGTAAAGTATAATATATTTTTTTTTTAATTTTTATTGTAAAGCTCTACAATTAAGCTGACTTAGCCTGGGCCAAATTGTGGAGCCGAGCTTGCAAGCCTGAGACTTTATTGAGCTTGAGCTTAGTACTCACAATTAAATATATGTGAGTATTGGATTTGGAGCATTTGTGAGCAGCTCAATGCATCCCTACATTGAGCTGCTCACAAATGCTCAATACCAATTGGTACTCACATATATTTAATTGTAAGTACTAAGCTCAAGCTCAAGCTCACAATAAAACTCAGGCTCAAGCTAAAGCTCACAATTAGCCCAAGCTAATTAGCTTAATTGTGAGCATGACTCTAAAAAATAAAGAATTAAATTTTATACTTTACCAAAAGATGTGTAACTCCTGAATAAAAAGATTCGTTAGAACATGCCATTATAACAGCATAATTTCAGTCCATTTAAATAACATTTTTATTTTAAAGACATATTCTTCTGTTAATTCACGCCAATTATAATAAAAAGCATGTTTTAATTTAGTAATGGAACAACTGGTTTATCTAATTTCACGTAAATAAATAAATCAATTTTAATTCACGCGAATTAATGCAGAATACGCCATTATTATGGCATAAATCACAGAAAAAAGATGCCATTTTGATGACTATTTAAAAGCCTTTTATTAAAGGGATTTTATTAAATGGTTCTATTTACTAATGGTGTCACTATATATACAAAGAATTAAACATTTTTTGATAAATTCATTATGTTTTTTACTTATGGTTTAATCTGTTTGTTTTGCACTTTCATTTAACAAAAAACAACTAAATTTTCTATAAAAAGGATGTGTGTTAGAATAAACACTTAAAAATGCAGTAAAGAGTTTTGGTCTTCGATTTCCACTATTTTTTTTTGGCAAAACTTTATCCTGCGCTCCTAAACTTTGTAACTGTTTTTTGTTTAAATATCTTGGACCACTTAAAAAAAGCCGAAATAGTGGTTTTGTTGGCATTTTATTTTTGTAACAATGTATTCTTATATTCACTGCAAAAAATTTTGTTATATAAATATAAAAAAACAAGCGTCGTATTTTTAACTTAATTTGACACTGATTTATTTCGATCTTAATGAATTATTTCTTCAAATATAAGTGTTTTCTTGAAAAAAAAGAACATCGAGATTTAAAACCATTTAAAAACATATTTTAAATAATTATCTTTTTTGCGTTTTTTGTTGAAAACTTTGGCGAAACAAAACTATTTTAAAATAATAAAATTGACACTTTTTAATTTTCATTAAAATTTTCATTAGAAACTTTAATTCAGCGTTTTTTCTATTGCCAAAAATTTTCCGACCGTTTTAGATAAAAATCGTAGGGGTTTTTTTTTCACTAAAAATCTAATATCTCGACAAAGACTTTGTAAAAATTTTCAATCAGTGTTTAAAAATGAACATAAAAATACGTTGGTTTTTTACATATTTTTGCATAAAATTTGCTTTGTAAAAGAAAATACCCTAAAAGCCCTATTTTTGGCCTTTTAAAAGTTATGTATTTGGAGTATTTTATTCAGAACGTTATTAGAGATTTGATTTGTAAAAGTGCTCCTTAATGTTTTATTTTATATTCCACATCATTTTTGTTAAAAAGTTGCTAAATTTTAAAAAGATTTTATTAATATACTGAAATTTCACCATAGGAAGTTTAAACAAAAAAAATCGATAATTAAAACATTTTTTTCGTGTGGCATTTTAGATGCCATTAAAATACATAAAAATGTCAATTATATCATTAGTACAATCGTTTATTCTAATTTTTTTATTCTATTTCTTTTCGGATTTTTTCTTACATAAAAATTGCTATTTGTTCTATTTTAAAGCATATTTTTATTTAAAAAAATTAAAGCAACGATGCTGCAACAGTTGTTAGTGGATTAAAAGATGCCCCCATAAAGTAACCACTAGAATCAGTAGAATATTACGTCACTTTATCCAACAAATACTCCCTATTAAATCTGAATCTAAATTTTCTGATAACGTAATGTCTAATTGTCGCTATTCGCTCGAATGGTTTCTTATTGTTGAACATTTTTTAATCCAATGAACAACTGTTGCAGCCACGTTGGGTTTACCTTTATTTTAACTGTTTTAAAAATAAACATTTATCCTAAACTTGATTTCAATAAACTATATGCAAATAAAATTAGATATAACGTTAAGATAAGATATAATTCAACGTAAGATATAATTCAAACCATAAACTGATAAAAAATATTAAAAGTTTCAGTCTTCAATATTACACTTTTTACAAAACTCCTTTTATATTTGAATTTAATTATACAAAAGGTATGACTTTTAGTGTTAGTATTAAAAGATTTTATTTTTTAAATCACTATAATTTTTTTGGCTTAAAAAATCGCAAACAAACTTGATAAATTAATAAACTCAATAAAAATATCCTTGTTGTAGTTTGATAATAATATTATTAAATAAAACATTCATAGTTGAAATATAATTGTTTATCTATTTGCAGTTTTACACGCCAAGGGGCCTTACATTTTTTTTTTCAATTAAAAACCCTCATTTTATATGAAATTCTGCCCCTAGAAGTCATTAGGGGGCCCTATCTATCCACCCATAGCCCCTAGTACGGTCAATTCTCACTGTTCTTAGGTCATACGATCCTCCTAAAAGTTATGCCATAAGTAAGTATATTTTAAAAATTGGCCAGGCTCACAAATGCTCAATACCAATTGGTACTCACATATGTTTAATTGTGAGTACTCAAGCTCAAGCTCACAATTAATTTAATTGTGAGTACTAAGTAATGTTCAGCTCACAATTAAAATCTGGTGCTCAATGCGTCCTTAGTGCGGAGTCATACTTTTTGCCTTCGATATTGATAATTGTTTGTGAAAACCTTACCCCTGTCCTAAATAGCCCACAAAAATTTTTTAACAAAATATCTGCAGTGAGTCAGGAATTATGAAATCCCCCCCCCCAAAAAATGGCATTTTTCGACAATTCTGTACGTTACAAATTGCTTAATGGATATTATAATTATATATTATAATCATAATTCGTAACGATTTACGTTACGAATTATGCACTTGAAGAAAGCGGCTACTTTTACTCTGATTTGATACCCTTATCGTTAAGAGTGGCGCAGTATTTATTGAAATATTGTGTTTCCCGTACAAAAAACCGCGATTTTTTTCGTTAAAAATACCAAACGACGGCAGTAAATTTGTGAAATTTATCGAACCTTTTTTTTCTTCACTTCGTGTGTTTAGCGAAAAAAATTGAGTGGTTTTTGTACGAGAAACACAATATCTCGACAAATACTGCACCAATCTTAACGATCAAGGTATCAAATTAAAGTAAAAAATAGCCGCTTTCTTTAAGTGCATAATTTGTAACGAAAATCGTTATACATATTGAGCAATATATCACACACAGATTTGTCGAAAAACGCCAATTTTGGGGGTCATCATTACTCCTGAACCACTGGAGATATTTTGTTGAAAATGGGGGCAAGGGTAACGTTTTCACGAAAAAAATTATCAAAGTCAAAAACAATAAGTTTGACTCCGCACCGCACCTTTAAGTAAACGTAAAAACTAGCTTTTTACAACGCAGTAGAGTTGTTCAGTGAATAAAAACAATGGAGGGCAATTATGATAACGCACTAAAATCTTAAATTTTATTAACTGTTAAAAATCAGTTACTTGAAAATCTTGGTTATTAGAAATTGATGATTATAAATAATAGTAAATGACATTGTTTTAATTGGTTATCATATAGCCCCATCCCCACTATTTATTTAGTACACAACTGAACTACCCACGTTTGGTTTACTTATTAAAAAAATACGAGTTTTTGGCTTGGGTTTTTAACATTTGAAAAGACAAGTTTTTGTTGTAATTTTTGCGACTAAAACTACAGATTTAAACCTTACTTTTTTTCGAAGCCTAAGCCACACCAAAAAATTAAACAAAATTTTATCATGATAAATCTTTATGTAATAATTCGCTATTGAAAAAGACTGAAAAGCACCCAAAAATGCCAGCAAAAAATTATATAGGTTTTTGAAATAGAACCATCGGTGGAAGCAGGAACAAATAATCCAAGCTTTAATCCAAATGATTAGAGTTACTAGGTCCAAATAATTTAAACCTGAGAAAATAATCTAAGTCGTTAGGTGGTCCAAATAGTTTAAAATTGGTACAAATAATCCAAATAAGAACCTGCGAGTTGGAGATTTTTTACACTTAAGTTCATTTTTATTTATCCAAATATTTCTTCCTATCGCAAGTTCAAAAAATATCGCTGGAATTAAAGGAATTTCGCAATTTTTGTTAAAATATAAGCCCAATTAGAAGTTTTGATTTATTTACATCTTTTTAAAAATAATGTTAAACTTCATTTTTTAGTTTTGTAGAAAAAATATTTTGCAAATTTTTGTTTTTTAAGAATGCAAATGATTCGTTAGTTTGATTGACTTACATAAAAAAAACTACATTAAATTTAAATTATATTTTTATTACATCACATGAAAACAGACATTAACATACAAAAAGAGAAAACTGTCACTCTTTAAATTGGTCTTTAGCTGTCTTGTCCGTGTTTTACCGCAATCCTAAATTTACACATATGTCAGTACTACGGTAGTCAAAAAATAAACCGCGCAGTTCAAATGCAAAACGCAAGGAAAAGGAAACGAAAGGAAAAAATAAAGGAAGAAAGCGGGAAGGCAGAAAGCAAGAAAGAATAAATTGGTGAAAGATAAACAACGGAAAACATATTTTAAAAGGCAAGCACTAAAAAACACCTACGCACCGACGCACCTACCGAGGGGTGAAAGCTTCTCTTGTTACTAAAATTTAGACCTTAATTTCCCTAAGCAACCTAAGCAAAAGCTTAAAATCAAGCTAAATTTAATGGTTTGTTTGATTTTAAGGTTTTGCTTAGGTTGCTCAGGAAAACTAAGGTCTATAGTCCAGGATCCACATAGGCTTTTACCCCTCGGTCGGTGCGTAGGTGTCTTTTAGTGCTTGCCTTTTAAAACTTCAGAGCTTTTAGAGCTTCAGAATTCTCACCAGAACTGTACTAATGTCACGAGCATGGAAAATAAAACTAACAAATCCACCAAGGAAATAAAAAGATTACATGGTAATTAAAATTTTTGTTGGTTTTTTGTGGCAAATTTAAAAGACACGTGACACAACCTTTTATAAAAAAATTTAATAAAAAATAAATGCTAGAACAAGTCGACCGATACCATTTGCATGATACTTTGTTGACTTTTTTTAACAATATATAACATTGAATTTTTCACTCACCCGGTGTGTTGTGGTGAGTGATTTTTTTTGTCATGGATCGATATTATTCAAGTTTTGTAAAATTACTTAAAATGAAATTAGTATGATCCCAGAAGAGGCAATCTTTTGATTTTATTTTTTTTTGGCAGATGGGGGGAGGGGGGTTATACCCGACCCCCAAAATTTGGGGTGGGTTGTCTTTCCCAAAAAATTTTGTTTTGGTGTATACCTCTAATCAAAATTAGGCAAGTTCGGCCGGAGTCAAGGAGTTAAACCCCGATTTATGGGAGGGTGGTTAAAAGAATTCGATAAAAAAGGTAAAAATTGCCAATTTCAGGTCTTAAAGCCCTTAGTTTGGAGCTTTTTGTTTTTAAAAAAAACACTCATTTTGATCTCCAAAGTCGAAACTTAAGTTTAAAGGCAGTTAGAAGTCGTTTTGAAGACATTTTTCCTTTATTTTTCCAAAATTGTGGAGGGGGTTAACATTGTCTCTCCCCCACTTCTGAGTGGGGAGGGGGTTAAACAAACCCCCCATCAGAATTGGGGGGATTAATCCCCACCACCAACCCTCCCCCCATGCCAATCAATGCTTCCTCAAATATTCCATTTTTACCGTTTTTCGTACTGGGACCCCCAAATTTCAGGGTGAGTGTGTCCGGGCTACCACCAAATTTAAGGAGGGGAGAATGGGCTCGACAGTTTTGGGATTTTTTAGGAATATCACTCAATCCATCTTCTCACCTATGATATTTTAACGGTTTTCTGAGTTTTATATGAATTTATTAAATTTTAGCGTCGGAATCTGGAATTTATGTTTACGATGAAAATGAAGACGTGGGGGATAAAATAACCCCAGCAATAACTTTCCATAATAAACAAGATGAAGTACATAGTTATTTTTTTAGTTTTTTAATGTTTTTTATTGACATGTGTTTTATGTCTCACTAAATTAAACTTATCAATCTCCTAGTAAGGTTCGCCACGTGTTGAAAAAATCGAAGAATTTCAATCTACATTGCATATACTGATTAAATCAACGTTTCTGGGTAGGTACCAGTGGCGTGCCCACGATTTCATTTCGGGGGGGGGTCTGGGGGGGTTAATAATACTAACCCTGAATGGGAGTTAGTGGGGCGGCTGCGTCCCAGAAATGGGGGGTCTGGAAGGCGAGAGCCCCTTAGCGGGGTATGGGGGCAGAGCCCCTTGTCCGGGAAGTTCGGGGGGCAAAATGCCCCCCCGGGGCAGAAAATTTTTAATTTGAGGCGCTAAAATACACTAAAAATTTTAATTCCAGATGATTTTTTTACAAAAACTTAAGGTTTTTTTACAACTTTAAGGTTTAAAACATGTGTTTTAAACGTTTATAAAAAAATTAATAGTGTTTATAGTAGTTTGATTTAATATGTATGCCTTAATTATTGAACGGCATAATCGATTTAAAATCAAAAAACTAAAATAAACTGTCAAATTAAACTACTCACGAAGCGGGAAAAATTTGGTTTTTTGACTGTTAATATGCTTTTGGAAGGCATCAGGAAAGTTTCTGTATTAATATTGAAAAAAAAAATTTCTCTCCCAAAATTAAAAAACACAAAGGCCTTACAAAAAAATCCGGATTCGCCGGATTTCGGGGGGGGGGAGGGGCGGCCCCCCCCAGCCCCCTCCCCCCTCCTGGGCACGCCACTGGTCTATACTGACCTGGAAATCCGGATTTTGAATTTTAAAACGTCATAAATTTAAAAAAAACTACTGTTTTTTGAAAAAAATATTAAACAAAATACTAATTTTTTGCTGTGATTTCACAACTACATTTTATCGAATATAATGCGATATTCTAGTAGAAAAAGGTATAAATACATAAATTTAAGTTAAAAATTTACGTTTTTTCAAAGAAGAGTTAGTATAAAAAAGTATTTAGTAAATTTAGTATTTATTAAATTTTTCGAGAGGGGAATAGGGAAGATCAAGGGTAAAAATTCGGATTTTTGTTTTGGGAGAGGGCTCCCAAAATTTCCAGACTAGATGCAAGTAGACTGGACTCCACCTTGTCCTCCCCATTTTTTCACCTAGAAAGCCTCGCAATTTTTGACAACCTCCAACCGTGGAGTTTTCGGAGATACCCCTTAAAATTTAGAAATTAAAGTATTGAACATGCTGCAAATGGGAATTTTCGGGAGATACTCTCTCCTAATATCCAAAAGGCTATTATTTACCAATAAATGGCATCTTTTAGGCTCCATGTGCCCCAGGTCCTCGCCTGCATCAACACCATCTGCAGCCGCTTCAGGGTCCGAACCCCCTGGTCCGCATGCTAAGCGACTCCAGGCTTCCCTCCGCCGCCGCCGCCGCCTTCAAACACAACTACCCTTCTCCCGGAATCAAACTGACCCAGCCGCCCAAGCTGAGGAGGTTTGCATATAATGACGCTATACAACCACATAAAAGTAAGCCGAAGAGATTTTGTTAAGTTAAAAATCTTAAAATAATGCATTACTAATTTATCACCAAACAAAGATACGAAAATTTAATTTTTTTTAGGGTTGTTTTGACTTGTATGACAGTGTTCATGGCCGTAGCCAGGATTTCATTACGTGCCCACAAGGGAGTCTGGGGGGCGAGAGCCATACATGGGCACCGGGGAGGGGGGTTGGGAAGGGAGCTTAACCCCCCAAATTCTGAGATTTGGGATTCATATTTTCAAACCCCCCCCCCCACAACTCAGAAGTGGGACAGAAAAGATACCCATATCCCCAATTTTGGGAAAAAACTTTTTAAAATGACTTCTAACTGCCTTCAAACTTAAGTTTTAAAGTCAAAATGAATGTTTTAAGCAATAAAAAAATTAAAAATGCCATAAAAAGGGTTTTTTTATCTAAAATTGGCGTTTTTTACCTATTTTTCCTTCAAAATCGAAAAACGATATGGGTAAAATGTGTTTCTCGAATTTTAACCCCCCCTAATTCCAGGTTTATTTAACCCCCCCACTCCTTAATAACTTGCCCATGTATGGCGACAGCCCTCCAAAAATGGGGGGTCTGGGGGGCCGGAGTCCCCCAGCGGGTTCAAGGTGCAGATCCCCTGTCAGGGGGAATTTTTTTTAATTTTAAGCTCTTTAACGGCACCAGGAAATCTAAATTTAAGTACAGAATCCTGATTTATTTTTTTCTTTTTTTAATAGATACAATAATAACAATTATAATTTAATAGTTTATTAATTAAAAAAATAAACGTTTTTTTAAAATAGAAAAACCTTTATTTAATTTTGGTAGGAGTTTATAGTAACTGCTGCAGTTATTAGTAAACACTGCAGTAATGTTTTTAATTATGAATAATTTTATTTTTGTGAATAAGAGGTTTCATGATCCTAAATTATTCTTATTTATGTATTTTAGATAGCTTTAATACATTGCAGAGTGATTAGGAAAAAAATTTTTTTCTTTTTTTCTTAAAAAACCAAAAGGAAAACCCTTACAAAATTTTTTGCCTTTCCAGAATTTGAGGGGATATTAATTCCCCCAATCCCTCTCCCCTGGCTACGGACTTGGCATTAATTATTATAATAGTAATTCAAAAAATACCGCGGTCACCCTTTGCCGAAAAATTAATAGGTTAGGTACGTAACGTACCTACCATATTATTGTGCAGACCTGTGCACGGTCTGGAAATGCCCCCCCCGTTTTATTGGAGGATTTGCCCCCCCCCCGTTTTATTTCCCCCCCCGCCAAAAAAATAAAAAGTACCCTAAAATTATGACGCCATTTTTAACCTGTGATGACGCCATCATCGCAATTTTTTTGCAGTTTTAGCCTATTTCAATGTATTTTAAGCCATTTCAAACCTATTTTTACCTTATTTTCGCTTTTTTGTCCCTTTTTTCTCTTTTTCCCTCTTTTTTTCTCTTTTTTTTCTATCCCATCTGCTTGCCCCCCGTTTTATTGCCCCAACCCCGTTTCAAAAAAGTTGCCCCGCCCCGTGCCCCGGATTCGCCGCCCCCCCCCCCCTTTAAACCCCCGGGGGGGGGGCGCGCGCACGCTCTTTTTAGACCACAGGCCGCGAGGGGGGGGGGGGGGCGCCCCGGCGTCCCCCCCCCCCCCCCCCTCCTCGCCCCCCCCCCCCCCCCCTCCGCCCCCCCCCCCCCCCCCACCCCCCCCCCCCTCCCCTACCCCGGCACGGGCCCGTGGCCGGAGTTAGCGGGGGGTAGCCCAAAGACCACCACACAAACCGAATACCCACACACCCCTCCCTCTTCTTTCTCGTTCCCCATACCCATATCGTTTTCGACGCTAATGAAAAGCACGTGCCAAAAAGCCCTGGTTTTATTGCATTTTTAGCTTTTTATTGCTTAAACATTCATTTTGCCTCAAAACTTAAGTTGGAGGCAGTTAGAAGTCATTTTAAAGACATTTTTTTTCTTCATTTTTCCAAAATGGGGGGGGTTAACTTTCTCCCCCCCCCCCCAGTTTAAACCCCACTTCTCAGAAGGGGGGGGACCAAACACCCAGGGGGCGCAGTGCACAGGTCTGATTGTGTATTAGGTAGGACCTGATACAGGGTTTTATTTTGTCTTAATGTAATATTCATCATAGCCGGTCCACCTCTGCCCTAAAAAAATTAAGTAGGAATATTGTTGGTTTTAATTTTTAAACCACGCTAACTACTTTTTTTAACGTATCTGGTTGAGGGGTTATATTAACTTCGTTATTAAAAAAACGTGTTTCTTCTGTTATTTTTAGATTTTTTCAAGAAATTACCAGACGAAACTATTTTACGAATATTAAATTTTTTGCCGATAGCACTTCTCAAAAAATGCATGCTAGTATCAAGAAGACTCCATAAACTTTGGTAACTAATTTTTGCCATACAAACAAATAGGTACAGTTTTATCAAACAATTTTAATAGTGTAACAAAATTTCTACCAGTTGAATTATTTAAATGACGTTATTTATAAATTTTATTAAAAATTCCGGTTTTTAGTGGAAAATTAATGAAAAAAATAGCTCCTATTTTTTGAGGGAGAAAAAAGGGGAGTTAGATTTAACATTCTCGAAAAGAAATAAGGTTAAAAAATTCGGAGATTTGAGAAAACAGGGGCCTTTATTTTTAAAGGGGGGAGGAGAAGGCCAGGGAAAGCGGATCCCATTGTGATACTTTGAATTGAATTGAAAGACTTTACTTTAGCTTGACACCCTCTCTTTGGTCACGGTTCGACTTTTATGAAAGTCGTGTAAAAGAAAGTGCCGCTCATACTTTGCTCAACAGAGGAGTTACATGTTTCCGTTTAGCCAAAGCTCAGGTACTTGCAAAAACATTTTTATTTATTTAATAACAATAAAATATCTTTTTATTTAGTACGATATTAGTGCCTTTGTTTATTAAGATACTCTTATTAATCTAATAAAAATAAAGTAAATTAAGATATTACGGTAAAAAACCGCGGTTTATTATTAAATAAAATTAGGGACCGACTTGTATTTTGGCAGCACATGGTTGTCGTCCGCTTCTTAATGCTATTTTACTAGTGACTGGCCACAACAGTTAACAGTCATGAGTCAGGTCCGGCAGGAAGAGGTTCACCGAGATTCTTAAATTTTAACTGTTAAGAATCAATCCCCTTAAAGGGGCAGGGGGATGTTAAAAAGCAAAATACTTTTTTTAAGCATTATGTTGTTCTTTTTTAAAGGATAATACTGCATTTTTTATTTTGATAGTAAATTTAGAATAACAATAGTATAAGTACTTAAAATTTTCTCAAAGGGGGGGTCAGGGTTAAAAAATTTTAAAGTTTTGTTGGGTAGAAAGAAGGCTTGGATGCCCTAAAAATTTTTTGAGGAGAGGGGGGAGGGGTGGGTCGGTAAAATTCGCGCAGCTACGAGACGAGAGAAATGAATCCTATTCTATTCCCCTTTTTTATTTATGAAGATGGTTTTTTTAAAGGCTTCCGTTCATAAAACAGGTGCTTTAATAATAAACGCCGTTTCACACTATGCGCTATGCAATTGGGCAGCTAACTTTAACTTAATTAATTTATTCCTGAATATTTTGCCCATATCGGCGTCACTGCAGCAAAACAAGTCACATTATAAAATACACCTTACTGTGACTTATTCTATAGTTTATAAGGTGCTATTTGAAATCTGAAATGAGTCGCAGTGATTGGCATATATTTTATTTGCATTGTGGCTTATTCTACCGTAGTAACGATAATTAATGTGATACAATACTGAACGGGCAACAAAAATCCCAGATTCAAATTGAACTTTAGATAATATCAGATCTGAATCGGGCGAAGTCATCTCGGATGATGCTCCATCCGCATCACACCCTCTCCATCCTTCAGTACCTGGATCTCAGCATGGCCGTCGCGGACAACCCGGACGTGATCGCAGCCATCCTCCAGCGCTGCAGATACCTAGTGGCTTTAAGTCTAGAAGGCTGCGCACTCAACGACAGGGGGTATCTTTTGTGTTGTTTTAATCATTTTAATGTGGTGTTTATTTAAAATCACAGTTAAGTTAAACTAAAAAATTTTTTTTTGGTCTTAATGTACTGTTATCTAATACTACAAAAAAAGTGCTCAGGTTTTGATTTTATTTTACTACATTGATTGTCTTTAGTTGCGCTGGAATTGCACAAAACCAAAGTTTACGAGTGCTCAATTTAACTATGGTTCAAGGAGTCAGTGTAGCTGGGCTTGAAGCAGTTTTGGACAGCTGTAGAGTGTAAGTCGTGTTTTCACATGCTAAAAAAGCCAACAATTTAGAATTTTGGTAATTATTAATATAAACATATTAATTCTATTGCTAAATAAAAGTTAAACGTGTTTTATTTTCGTAAGAACCGTGCTGCATAAATTTTCTGTATTGATGACCTAAAATACGAAAAAGTGGTAGTCTTTTAAAAAACCATAGTTTTAAATTTTAATAAACTTTAATTTGGTACTTGTTCATTGCTGCCTTTAGACTATTTTTTGTGGTTCCAAAAAAGTCGCGCGAATCTCTGCGATTTTTTAAAATTTTAATTATAATTATTTAGCTATGTCAAACTGTGTTTTTTACTTTCTTAACTAACTGGACTCTTATTTAAGCGGTGGAAAAATAATAGAAATGTACCCACGTTCTCAAATAATGGTTGGCGTGGTGCCGAAAATTTTCTAGTGGTATACGCGCGCCAACGATTAATTAAATAAAAAAATTATAGGCTAACTGAACTGAGCGTCGCCTGGGCCAATTTCACTGCAATTATGGTGGAGATGGTTTGCGAAAAACTTCCCAACTGCGTGCAAAAATTAAATATTTCGGGATATAGAAACGGTTTTTACGATTCAGGTATAAACTTTTGCAATTTATATGCATTGATTTGGGTCCTTCCATGTCAAATAGACACTTTTTTTGGCAAAATTTACCTTCACCTTTCCGATTTTACGGAAATTTTGTATGCAAGTTGGACCTATAGAGTTGTCAACACAAGTCAATTTTTAGCTCAAAATATGCACTCGTTTCAATGTTATTACCCATTAAATTTTGGGCTTTGGACCCGAAAGTGACCGAACCAGGTTCCACTTTCTGGTGATTATTTCAGTTGATATACATATTAAGTACCATGTTATATATATCATTTGAAAGCTAATGACCTGGGCAACACAAAAAATTTTATTGTCAATTTTTTTATAGACAATTTTATTGTCATTTGGGGAACAAATTTTGATTTATGGTCACTACAAAAAATACAAATTAAAAAAATGTCCATCTCCAATTTGGATAATGTTTTTACTATCATCAGCCAGTACCTTGATCTATGTTCAGGTAAAATATCAGCAGTATTCTCAGCTTCCTTGTTGATTTATGACAATTTAAAGTTTTAATGTAGTTCGGAAAATTCGACAAATGTTACAAGTCCGGATTTTGTGTTAGGTATAGTCAAAAAAATTTTCGGAATTTTTTGTGGAAGGGGGATCCCCAAATACACCATGTTTTAGTACACCATTTTGGTACCGGAAACCCCCGAATTTTAGAAATAGTGTCCAGGGTACCCCCAAATATTTTGGGGTGTCGGCATTTTCGTTTTTTTCTTTTGGGGAAGGGATTTGGGTTAGAGATTCGTTCTTTAATTTTCGTTGTCTCAGTGCGAAATCTCCATATGACGCTCCTGCAGCGTCACCAATAATAAAATTCAAAATTTAAAGTATTTCATTCTAGACGCCACTAGGCTAGTGGAAACTTGTCCAAATCTTCAGGAGCTAAACGTGTGCGATTCTGCGATTACGGATCACGGGCTGGATATTATTATGAGAAATCTTTCTGACCTCACGATTTTGCACTGTAGTCGCTGTTATGGGATCACCCCACTTAGATTTACGTATGTTATAACTTATAACCATTAAACTAAAATATAAAAAAACAACTGCAAATGTTTCATATAAAAATGCTTAGTTAATTTGAAAGTAAATGGAGTTAATAATTTTTTGGAAATCCTATCTTTTAAACTTTAACTCAATTTAAAAGCTTTATGTGTTTTTGTTTTCTGAAAAGTATAATTGTAATGAATAAAGATCAAACATTATAGTTTTTGCGGTGGTCTAGAAGAACTAAATGTTTTCGGATGTTTGGAACATTATGGGGAGGATTCTCTTAAAAACAAATTAGAAAAGGTATTTTCCTGGCTATTTTATTTACATTTATTACAAAGAGAAATACGCACGGGTATTGAATATACAACGATTTGGCAATTATTAAAAAAATTTAAATTAATACAATATTATATTAAAATTATTGTATTATTAAAAAAGTTTTTATAAGGCACTAATAAAAACTTTTTTAAACTTTTTTTGCCATCAATTGTGTTGTGTATTAAGTCCCACCGACTCCTTTAGTACTACGAGAGTTAAGCTTTTTTCCCCTTGTTACACGTAGTGCAATTTTCGACATGGAATATGTGCCTCTTTACTGCTAAAACACAACCCTAAGCCTAAATGCGATGACTGGCATATCCGTCATTTAGAAAAATCTTACAGCTGGACCAAATAGGGGTACAACAGAAGCGGTATGAGAGTGAGAGTGATTTTGTTATTAAAGTCTGTACAAAACAAAGTTTGAAAAAACTTAGGTGGGCAGAGCATAGCTCGTTAACGTTATGCTCGATTTATGCAGAAGTTTTATCACTGTATGGAGTTTCACGATAGCTATACCATTAAAATGTATGTAAATCTTCACATTAGACTGACATTGTAACATGTGTTTAAAAACCGTACTTCTTTCGCGTTGAACAATTATTACCGGTAAAAGGGCTCACTCACTCACCCGCCAAATCTGGTATGAAAATGACGCCTTGTTTTTCCGTAATAGCAAAGATTGCACTTTGCACAATTATAAGAATACACTACACCAGACTGCAAGTACTAGTACAGCTAAAGTTTGTCGTTAAAGGGAAACATGTTGCCAATACGAGGATTAGTTTTGAATACAATTCTTATTCTACAATCAGTATTTGGTATAAAAAAATAAAATATAGCACGAATTCTGGTTTTTGTTTGCTTTAAAACTGGACCCAAAAAATGGTAAACAAATGGTAAGTTTTTGAATATTTTTATTTTCAGGGTTGCTTTTTGTCGTTTTATTTCCCAAAAAATGTCTTATTCGCACGATCAGTCATTAAAATAGGGTATTAATTTGTTTTTCTTTAATATTTATTTAAGTTGTATAATTTCTTCATGAATTTTGGACATACTTGAGCTAATTTTAAAACAGCGGTAAACTAAAGTTAAAATAAATCCGTATTTATATGTGTCTGATAAAAAAAACTACTATAATTTGTATAAAGTCCTGTAAAAATTAGTTTTTTATATACGGAAGTTTCTAAATCCTTAGGTTTTTTTGATACTAATACATTCAAAAATAGAAGTTTTCCTTCAATTTTAAAAGACAGTAAACTTCATTGATAGGTGTTGTTTATTAATATATTCGTGAAATTTGTCTACATGCGATGCGTGTTTAAAAAGTATACGCGTGCAAAGTGCAATCTTTGCTATAATGGAAAAACAAAGAGTCACTTTCATACCAGAGTTTGCGAACACAAGGAAGTGAGCCAATTTACTGTAGTTTTTACAATAAGAATCATTAAGGTTTTCATCAAATCCTTTAACAGAATTGGCCTTAGTCATATCATATTTTTCTACTAAGTACTAGTACTTAACAGCACTTATTTACATATAGGGAGATTAGGATATAGGAAAAACACATTATTGTAAGGTGCGACCAGTAAAACAGTACACGTAAACCAATAAAACAGAGCTAAAAACCAAAGAAACATTTTATTTGAAGATTTAGACAAAAATATGCTTGTTCTATTAAGATTTTCATCGTATTGCATAATATTTTTGTTTGTTTGTAAATATTAATGTCTTTACAGTTAACCAAAATATTTTTTTATAATTTTAGGTACGGGTAAATAATTCTATGTTTTGTGGGATTGCCAGACCAAACAGATACTCAAGTGGATCAAGAGAATATAGGGATCAAATTTGGGGACGCCGTGTTAAAGATTCCTAGAATAATCTGCTAAAACTTATTATTTTTGTTAGTATTGCTAAACCGTTTTAAGTTTGTACTCATTTTGTTTTGTAGACATTCCAGCTTTGATAATTTATAGTTTCACTTTTGAAATGCAAATTATTATACCTCGATTTTTATATACACTTCAGGCAAAATAGTTTTTAATTGCAGGTCTCATTCATTAAATAGTTTTTAACCTAGCGATATTTATTGCTGTATTTTTGTTGTTATGTTTTTATTGTTAATTGTGACAACATTATATTGGCTGTTTTTAGTTTTATATTTTCCTTCTATTTCTGGCTTGTAAAATAAATAAAATGCCTCGTACGCTCATTTTTTTGCATTATCTTGCATACTTAATCATACGTAATTTATCTTCAGCCTAAAGGTAAACCCAACGTGGCTGCAACAGTTGTTCGTTGGACTGAAAAATGCCCCCCATTAAGTAACCACTCAAATCACGAGAATCTTACGTCACTCGTATCAGCCAATCAGAAAATGAAAGATTTGAAGTAAGAAATCAACTTCAGATCGTGGTTTATAAATAATTCTTATTTTGTGACACACAAAAAAGAAAATAATGGTTTAATGAACACGTGAACGCACTGTTGCAGCTACGTTTGGTTTGCCTTTAGTGTGAATAAAATCTTCGTTTTATTTTCGCTAGTATTGTTTGTGTTCCTTAAATGTCTCTACAGTTTGACTGCGAAGCCTTTAGTGATTAACTATTTGCAATAAAAAGCAAAAATTACCGTTTTTGCATATTAGTTTTTCTTATAAATTATTGTAATTATGGGGTATTGCATTATTTTTGAAATGTCAAAAAAAATATGGGCGAATTTAGAGTGCTTTAACCCATTGATAAAAACGAATTAACCAATTTAAAGCCACATAGACCAGTGTTTTTCCCGATTACGAATTTTCGCAGCTGACGTAATTGATATATAAAATCTGTTTGAAAATGATAGAGACTGGCGATAAAACTAAAACTTTAAAACGTTATATCTCAAAAAAAGATTGCTGCAGCACCGCGCAACAAATTACCACGATACTTATATCAGCGGTGATATATAACAAGGACGCCATTACAATAGCCGATGTGGTGGAAAAATCTGGGCCTTAAAAACAAAACATTTTTATTAGTGAGAGATCAGTAATGCCGTTTTATATGCTGTTAGGACATGCTTTTTTTACTGTTTATCGTTCGCCATTTTGGAGTTATTACAGCCGATACCTTGTAAATTCGAAAAAAGTCATGTTTTACGGCTTATTTTTTGAAAAATTTTAATTTCTCGATTTGCTGTTGCCATCCAGAGGGCTTAGAACATGGCCAAATTGCAAATGCGTCATTTTCGACAGCTTGTTGTAAGCTTAATATTAGGTTTTTTTACACACACGATATACCAAAAGACGTCTTATGTAACCAATTTTGATTTTTAGTGGTTTCGAAAAAATTGTTAAATCTAAGGTGTGCACTATTTTGCCACCCTCTCTAGCTTTCCGGAGGTCACTCACCAAACCAATTTTTAGTTCCCAAGAAAACTCCAAAATGGCGAACGATAAACAGTAAAAAAAGCATGTCCTAACAGCATATCAAGCGGCATTACCGATCTCTCACTAATAAAAATGTTTTGCTTTTAAGGCCCAGATTTTTCCACCACATCGGCTATTGTAATGGCGTCCCTGTTATATATCACCTTTTAATTTCAGCCGATAGCCATATGTTTAAGTTAAGCTACACACTGACAGGGCCGTAGCCAGGGGGGATTGGGGGATTAATCCCCCCTCAAATCCTGGAAAGGCAAAAAATTTTGTAAGGGTCCCCCCTTTGGGTTTTTTAAAAATTGGAAAAAAAAATTTTTTTTCCAAATCACTCTGTACTGTATTAAAACTATCTAAAATGCATTATTTAAAGTGAATTATTTATAATTCAAAACATTAGTGCTGTGAGTTTAAAAATATTGTATTTTTGTTTTGTGTGAGAATATTTGCATAAAAGCGGCAGTATCAAAGAGCAGGAAGTCACGATTCAACCACTTTTTTGGTATAAAAAAGCGGTTTTCTTAGGATTTTTTATTTAAATGCTTTGGTTACTCACTTTAAAACCGTCTTCTTCAATTACTTACTGTTAAAATGACAGAGCCACAAAGGCACTTAATGGACATATCCAATTTCGCTGGCAGGAACCTCAATGAAAACGTTTGTTCTTTTTTATAAAAATGGTAATAAAATACCTAAAACTATTTTATTTTGTTGTATTTATTTAAAAAAAAACAACAGAAAATAAATAAAGATTCAGTACTTAAATTTAGGTTTCCTGGTGCCTTTTAAAAGCTTAAAATTAAAAAATTTTCCACCCCGGGGGGCATTCTGCCCCCCGGACCCCCCTAACAAGGGGCTCCGCCACCTTGACACCGCTAGGGTTCTACCGCTCTAGACTCCTCATTTCTGGGGAGCTCTCGCATTCAGACCCCCTTGTGGGCACGCAGTGGTGTGTCCAAGGAGGCGAGGGGGGGGGGCGCCCCCCCCAGATTTTGTCATAAGGGGAGAGAGACACTAAATTTTGGGAGAGAAAATTTTATTCGTTAATATTAATACAGAAACTTTCCTAATGCCTTCCAAAAGCATATTAATAGTCAAAAAACCAAAATTTTTTTAATTTAATTTAAATTTAATTTTTATTAAAATGGTAATAAAATACCTGAAACTATTTTATTTTGTTGTATTTATTTATAAAAAAACAACAGAAAATAAATAAAGATTCAGTACTTAAATTTAGGTTTCCTGGTGCCTTTTAAAAGCTTAAAATTAAAAAATTTTCCACCCCCCTAGACCCTCCTGACAAGGGGCTCCGCCCCTTGACCCCGCTGGGGGTCTACCGACCCCCAGACCCCCCATTTCTGGGGGGCTCTCGCCCCTCAGACCCCCCTTGTGGGTCCCTATAAAGCACCTTCCAAAAAATCCCCCCCTCAATTGAAATCCTGGCTACGGCCCTGACTGATATAAGTATCGTGGTAATTTTTTGCGCGGTGATGCAGCAATCTTTTTTTGAGATATAACGTTTTAAAGTTTTAGTTTTATCGCCAGTCTCTATCATTTTCGAACAGATTTTATATATCAATTACGTCAGCTGCGAAAATTCGTAATCGGAAAAAAACACTGGTCTATGTGGCTTTAAATTGGTTAATTCGTTTTTATCAATGGGTTAAAGCACTCTAAATTCGCCCATATTTTTTTCGAAACCACTAAAAATCAAAATTGGTTACATAAAACGTCTTTTGGTATATCGTGTGTGTAAAAAAACCTAATATTAAGCTTACAACAAGCTGTCGAAAATGACGCATTTACAATTTGGCCACGTTCTAAGCCCTCTGGATGGCAACAGCAAATCGCGAAATTAAAAATTTTTCAAAAAAATAAGCCGTAAAACATGACTTTTTTCGAATTTACAAGGTATCGGCTGTAATAATGGCGTCATTGATCAACATCATTTTTTGAACTGATAGGCGAACGTCCAAGTTACACACCGTTATAATTATCGTAAGAATTTGTTGTCCCGTTTTTGAGATATAACGTTTTAAAGATGTTCCCCGTAGCTCCGGTTTTAGAAGCTCCGGAGACATTCCCGAAACTCCGCCCTATTTGTATACTAATTTCATAAATACAGTGATGAAATAAATAACTAGGCTGGTTTACATTAGACCAGACTAAAATCAGAAGTCACAACACGTTTACACTGCAGCTACAAGTGACCTTAAAACGGTGTTAACGCGCGCGGAAGCTGTTGTCATTTATCACTTGTCTCTCCGATGGGAGCCAGCCCTTACTGCAGCTCAGCCTCGGACACCGACACCGTCTAAAAACCGAACAAAATTTACACTAGCGCGTGTGCGCTCCTTTTTCGCGTTTGAGTAGCGTTTTTGGGAGACGGCTGCTTAGAGGTGTTACTTTTTTTTCTAATTTAATTTTTTTCATTAATCCCAGCCTTCCATAATCCGATTACATAATGTTGTAAAAGCTACAAGACAAGCATTTAAAATCTTTATTAACTTATGAAATATAAAAACAAAAAACCTAAACACAATAATTCATATAATTTTTAAAACCTATATAGAAAATTTATTTGTTTGAATAACGAACCATTTCATTCAACTTTTTTTTAAAAAATATAAAAAAAATTCAGTGACAAAATTGAGTGTTTTACGAAAATTTTGTTTTCATAGTGAGATGAGAAATGGATAAAAAATACAAACTGAGCCATTGATAATTACGTAACTTTTATTAATTACACATTTTTTTTATCTTGGTAAGCTCCTTTCTTCAGCGCAAGTGCTTTTGAAATCAATTAAGCGGAAAATGAACAAAATTTATTTGTCTTACAAGGAAAAAAATACATTGTGTTATTTTCTGGGAGCGCATTAAAATTGTATTTATATCAATTTAAAAGCCAATCAAAAGAGTTTGAAAGCATTTTGATCGAAATTTTTTCCGTTGCAAAAAAACAGTCTTAAATTAGGACTGTTTTTGTATCGAAAGGGCGTAACTCCATTTTTGATTTTTCGAGAAACGGCCGTTAAAATTTTTCAAAAAAATAAAACCTCATATTAGTAATAAGTAAAAAGAATGAAACTTACCATAAATAAACTACGACTCTTTAGTTATCCAACAGCATAGGACACAAAATTGTAACCAATATCGCTATTGTATACAATAAGCTTAAAATAAGCATAAGGCAGTTGCGACCTTTTTGCCCCCAAAAAATCGCATCAAAAAAATTTTGTAATTTTACTAAAAATTTATAACTCTATAACGTTCAAAATTTTTATAATTCATTTAACTAAAAAATAAGATTTATATCAAGCATAAACACAAGAATAATTAACTTTACACGCCAATTTTTATTAGTTTTCATAATTTTAATTTTTTTTTAAATTTTTATTTTTTTATTTTTCATAATTTAGTTTTCATAAAATCGGCGTCTTTGAACCAAATTTTAAAAAAAAAAACTAAAAAATTAAATAAAAAACAGTAATTTTAAGCCAAACAGGAGTTGCGTCCTTTTGTTCTGTCATATCAAATATCGCTTTGGAGTTACGTCAACCTCTCAGTTCTCTATTAAATAGGCTTCTCTGAGGGCCGCGCTTTTTAGTATATGTTCTTTGAACTTTGGGAACAAACGTGGCAATCATAACTCCATTTCGCCAAAAATGGAGTTACGCCCTTTTGTCATAGCAGCGACGCTTTATTTCCTTATCAGAATATTCACGAACACAAAAATTGCATCGTAAATGGTTGTTTATTATGCGAATTCTGCAATAGAGCATCTAAAATTTTGTAATTTTGCTTTTAATTGTGCGTTTTCTTTATAAAATTATTTTAAATCTACATATTTTTCAATTTCAACTTCTTTTTTTGAATTCCGAAAATCCAACTGTCAAATCAAGCATTCCCACAAAACTAATGTTTACATAAGCAATGAACGCCCATAGTGGACATGCAAAGGAAGGAACTATCGCGAAAACAGTTCGACTACCAACAAAACCAATGCAAACATTAGCAAACGTAGATTCTAGACCACACACAACCTGAGATTTTTAACAAAACTTTAAATTTCATGTTGACTACGTTTTACAAGCTATATTGTGTTACTCAGTCATGCGTGAACTCTGCCGCATAGTTTTTATGTGTCACCCGCCTAATGAGACTGAAAATTAAAAAAAAGCTCAATACAGCATGAAATATTCATGGAATGTTCGTAGTGTTTAACACTAGAGTTTATGGAGCACAACGGTAGAACAACAACACTGTCTGGCGCATGTCACACTCCGAAGACCTTCGTAGGGCCCATTAATGGATTAATAAAAATATTAATTTATAATTCTAAAAAAATCGAGTAGTTTTCTGGTACAGATGGTTTATATTTCGTTGCAATTACCAATGGTTTGGAAATGAATTGAAAATGGTTGCAATGAAATTCTTATGAAAAAATTTCTTTAACCAAATGGAATGGCCTAATTTTTTTTATAGAAGTTAGATTAGGACCACGAAATGAAAGTAATCCTAAAATAAATTACTTTCACACAATTTTTTTAAAATTTAAGTCTGCAAGCACATTTGGCCCACAATTTTGTTGTCCTAATGCTATGTTAAATAGAACTCTGTAAAGAAATATCTTTGCAAAAAAACGACTCGTGTTTTAGAAACACTAATAAAAGGCACTCTGGCACAAATAATAACGCCTAATATGCAAATTTTACAAGCTAACTGCTCATATTCAAATTTAACAATCAGACCGGTTATTATCAAGCTAGAAAATACTTCCAGGAACTGTAGCAAAAGGAATTTTGTAACGGTATTAGCAAAGGACTGAAGTCTGAAACATTTTTCAAGGTCAGCGCGAATTCTGGACCTGAAGCGATATCCGGAAAATTATTGGGAATTTCTCCCAACTGAACAGTGATAATAGTGACGTTATTTTCTTTGAAGTATTCCGCTTCGAGCTCCGCGTTGGCTGCGTCCTTGGCGTTAAACATTCCGTCGTAGAAAGACCTAAAATTTGCTAAGTCTTTTAATAAACTAAGTCTGTTCAAAAATAATCGCGACTGAAAAAATTTTCCCGTGAGCATATTTCGCTAAGGGTACGGCTGATTTGATCGATAAGTATTTAAAAAAAAGCAATTTTTTTGAGACATTCCATTTATGTGATTCTTCTCCCTGCACCATTGTAGTTTTATTAAGGTTTAAAAAACGTATTAATATAGTTCTTATGTAATAGTAAGCTAAAGAGAAAAAAAACAACAGAAACTACCAACAATATGGGTAAAAATACTTCGCAATTAAATTTTAAAAAAAAACCGTGCTAACAGCATTTCATTTATAGTTACTAAACGCTTTACAAACCAAGAAAAAAGAATGCTTCACAAACACAAGAAAAACTATTTCTTTAAAAAAAGCGTCGATATGTATCAACATGGTTTTTCAATATTGCAATATTCAATCTTTTTATTCTATTTTTTTACCGGTTAAATTACTCTATTTTAGTAAACTGTCACAAGTAAAATTGTTCTTAGATTTGAATAGAATAAAAATTGTTATTATTATCTTTGCAGGCTTTTAGAGCATCCATGCCCAGAATCATTCCGAATAATTTATCACCGAAAATCCTGTAGTACAATGGGGGAGTTTTGGTATATCTAATTGTATTTAATATTTTTATCGTTAAAAATTATTATAAATTTATAAATAAAACCAAAACCATACGCTTTCGATGCAAAAAGAAGAATAACTCCAGGAGCATCGCTTCTTCTCGGAAAATTGGAACCGCAACCTGGTTGTGACACCAAAGTGCAATATTCTCTAACCTGACTTAAAGCGCTAAATTAAAATAATTGCGAATGGTTATTCATATCATAGTATGCATTATTTTTCTTGTTGCTTCCATGTATCGTAAATCAATTGTCATTTTATTCTAGCAAAGATTATATAAAACTCTACTTCTACATAATGCATTACATTAACAAGGCGAACCAATTACGTTCGCATTGCAGATCAAAGCCTCGTGGCTTACTAAAAAAATGCTCTTCGGGTTTTTGATTAAGCTCTAGTTACAAGAAAAGAATTTTAGACTGTTTGCGATTTCAGAATTTTAAGTTTTAGGGAATTTCTTCTATGAGTTTTGATGACATAAAAAAAATTCGAGCTAATATTTTTAAAGTGAACTATCTTGTAACGCTCCGAAATATCACTAATGTTTGTCGTTCTTTGTACATACATGAGCATAGATCGGCAAGCTAGAGGGGGGTAGCCACCCCGGGTAAATGGCCCTTTGAAAGCTAGGAGGGGGGTCAAGGAGGGGGGGTGTCCGTACTCTCCTAGCGTTTTAGGGGAGGTCGACCCGGGGTACACCAGTTTGAAATCCAGAGGGGGGTCAGAGGGGTCTGGTTTCCAGACAAAGTCACATTAAATCATATATTTAAGTTTTTTAGCACTAATATAGAATTTTATATACTAAAATAGGCTATTTATGTATCAAAGGAGCACAAAAGTATGCCACAAAAGCACAAACTTTAAACTATGTCCAAAGGACAAATTTCAATGTAGCATTTTTACTTCGCCCAAAAGCAAAAGTCCAAAGACCGTTTTGGCTTTTCTTAAATTGTCCTTTGGACTTTGTCCAAAGGACGTTTTGTCATCAGTATGAACCAGCCTTTAGAGTTTCTTACACCTGTCTGCAATATCATGCTCCAGATCTGGGTTTAAAGCCATTTAAAGCAGAGCTCTAGAGCTCCACCTCTTAAATGAGTAACCTAAAGCATTATATTATATTTTTTGAAAATCTTATAGCTAGTTATAAAAAACAGAGATTTGAATTTTACCTCCCAATCATAAGACCCTTTCCGCCTCTATAAGCATCTCTTATGTAACCGTATTCCTCTTCGATAGAACCAATACCTTGGAATGAACCTAAAAATATCAGTTTATGAAACAAAATAATATTGTTTTGATTGCATTTTTAAAATTAAGAAGTTTATCTGGCTGCGAATTTGGATTATTAGTATTGCGCAAAAAATAATTAGCAAGTGCATTTAAACTATGGAACACAACCGCAATTTATTTGTATTGTAAGTTCTTCAGTTGAATTCACATATGACATTAGAAAAATAGAGACAGAAAAAAACAATGTATGAACATCATGATAATATTGTGTTGTTTTATAGACTTGAGATTTGGACTAGTGTTTCTTTTAAATGTTTTACTGCTATGGTCACGTACATAATGCAAACTCTTTCGTCTTTCCGAGATTTGCCTGTGCATTTGAAATATAGTCTTGCTCTAAAAACTGCAAAGCCAAAAAAATTCTTAATGAATTCAGTTTTTATTTTTATTTTAATTCGAGATCTTGGAGGTTTTTTTGTTTTAACCGAACAACGAAATGGGAAAATTTAAAAGAAATTTTTGAGGTTGAAATAAAATTATGGGAAATTTCTTAATGCCTAATATGGATCAAGGCTTACGATTAAGCTTGGTCAGTGCATTAAATTGGTTTTTCATAACATTTTACTTTGTCCAGTTTTCAGCGAACAAAGTTCAAAAATGCTAATTTGGATAACTCAGAGGCGTTATTTTTTCAGTACTTTTAACATTTGCACCGAAGACAAAGTGTAGTAAACACTAGTGATGTTCCTACCCTTTAATATCATGCTTCAGAGCTCCGGCCATTCAAAGCGGAGGGAGCTCCGGAGCTCCGCCTCTTGAATGAATGATATTAAGCTTATTTAAGCTTGAAATACGTTTTAAGTTAATTTACCTGCATTTTTAAGACTATTTTTATCGTTTTAAATAAGTTTTTTTAAAAAAATTTAATTTACAAAAAAATTTTGACAAAACAATCTATGACATCACTCTTTAATTATTCATAAATTAGAACAAAAATAGGGCGAATCTCCGAAGCTCCGGGGGTTGTTCCGGAGCTCCTAAAAGCGAAGCTCCGCTTCGGAGCTCGGAGCTCAGGGAAACATCACTAGTAAACACCAGTTAGCATTTGAAATTTTGAGGTGATAAAATATTCAGTGGTATAAATAAACACCACTTAGTATTTTATCGCCCAAAATCGAACTTTTAAATATTTAGATCTTTTACACACTGCGTATAAACTATAAAGTATGAACAATAATCTTTAGTTATATAGTGTGCTCGTCTAAAATCCCATTTGCAAATCAATCCTTAGGCACTCAGCTGCACAACACGAACTTTTTCTTGTTTGTCTTGTGACTAAATTTCCTACCTTGAAGCGGATAAATTTGATCTGCCTTGGTCGAATAAGTATACAAAGAGAATTGCATTCCACCGTCAAAAATGTTTAGGGTAGGAATAAACGTATGCACCATAAAATCCAACATCTATAAAAAGCAAAACTATTTTTAATAAATGTATTATTATTTTTATTAATATTAATATTAATATATAATAATTAATGAAGAATTACGATGGAAATCCAAATGCACAGAAAGGTCTCGAAGAGAATTTTGTAAAATGTTATTAGTAAAAAGTAGGCGAATAAAACCGGATATTATAAAATACCCCAAAATTTCTTACGAAACACAATTTTTGAACAAAAAATATGAAAGGGTAATTATCATTCAAAAATTGAATACAACATACAATAAACTAAAAAATAATTTATGAATCCATTAATAAAGCGTACACGTCTTCTCTCATTTTGGCGCCAACATTTTACTGTTAAAAATAAAAAAAGGTTAAATTTAAAAAAAAAAAATTTGGAGCGGTGCAATGAGGGAATAAATTTAAAGGGAGATGTACATTTTATTAATAAAGTCTTTAATTATTCATCAGTATATTCTATAGGGCATTCATTATTCTATGGCATATTATAATTACCATTTTATATTTTGTGTTTAAAAATTGTATCTCGTAAGAAATATTTTTTAGTATATTTGGCGTCCGTTTTTATCTCGTCTCCGTTTATATGCAAAATCTTCTTTGAGACCTTTATGTACATTTTGAATTTCCGTCGTTATTGTTCATAACAATTTAGACCTTTTAATAAAAGCTTTTTTGTAATTTACTTTAGGTATTAATAAATTTTATTTTTTAATTGTTCGCCTAAAATGTGAGCAGAACTGATTGCCCAAAAATAAGCGATGTATCTTGCCATATGTATCACCTTTTAAATAGCAAAGTAATATAAGAATAGCTACAAGCAACTCAATCATCTAAAGAGTTGATTCAGGTTTTAAACAGTAAAAAAAGGCTACAAACTGTCACAGAAGAAAATGAAATATGCCTCATTGCAATCGCTAAAATAATGGAAGTAAAATTCAGTTTATATTATCATAATTTTCCCAATATGTGCCCGAAATGACACCGATGACAATTTTTTATTTCACAGATTTTGTGTTCCACCCAGTGAAACAGGGCAACTAAAAATTGAGTTGAAATTAATTAAAGTTGTTATCTTGATAAGTAAATTTAAAAAAAACTATTGTTAACAGTTTTTTGTAATGGAGTTATTAGTAGTGTTATAAATCTTCAAATATTTGACGAAACTCGCAAGTTTTTACAAGTTGACACGACTCTTTTGTTTATTGTGAGGTATAGATGCAAATGAAATTTTATATGTATGTACTAATAATAATAATTTATCTTTACTCAGTAAAAAAATTATAAAAATTGGTGATTATGATTTTTTATTGCCAATTCTTTTATATATTTTACTTTAACTTCATTAGATAGAGCTTGCAATTATCTTTCAAATGATATATATATATATATATATATATATATATATATATATATATATATATATCAATAATTCCAATATGCCTGTTTAAAAATAGGACGTTCGGTCGAAATATGGGCCGAAAGCCCAAGTTTGGGGGGTCATAACTTTGGAACCAAAAGGTTTTGGGGGCTAAAATTTGAAATATATCTTATTGGTCATAGGGTCTACAGGTATACCAAATTTCATCAAAAGTTTAAGCAAAATCGAAAGCGGTGCGCTAAATTTTGTTGTATTTTTCAGTTAATTTGACATGGAATGACCCAAAATATAAATTATAATTAATCACTGTTTGATTTTGGTATTATTATCTATAAGAAATAAGACTAATATTATTTTTGTATATAAATCAGCCATTTTTTTCACAAATACGTTTTCTCCAATGATAAAAATTGTCTATAAATTTTATATAAGTTTTAAATATTTTAACTCGATAATTATTTTAAATATTTGTTTTTAAATATTTTCATTTTAACATTTTTAAATATTTTATTTCCAACACATTTTTTTTAATACATCCATAAAAGATAATGTGTTCAAACTTACAAGTATAATGTTTAATGACTTCATGTATCTTTAACAACAGTAAGGGCCGGTTCAAACCGGAGTGGCAGCTGATAGGTGACGCACAGCGCACACAGTTTACACCGCAGCAACAATGAGAGTGGAGTGTAATGATGTAAACGTGCGCGTTCACTATCCACTATCCACTGCCACTCCGGTGTGAACCGGCCTTAAGGTAGAACGTCACAGTTTTGACCAATTGGACTAGAAGTCGCATATCATTATAAATATTAATTTTTGGCCCATAAAAGTGGGGTGCTATAAAAAGTTAAGAATCTGTGCTATCCAGTGGTTATAAAAACATCACCGAAAAGTTTGTCCAGTTTGCAACAGATGTCCATGGATTCTACCTCTGAAAACCACAATAAGGCCTTTTAAAAAAATTGATTCGTTATTTTTGGGCGAAATTTTATAATAAATTAGGGTAATGTAGGGGGCAACTTTTAGAGGTGGTTTGGGTTCAAAATGATCTCAGGATTTTTTTAAATTGCAAAAAAGTCTTTTTTTACAAAAATATATGGTAAAGAAAATCCTGAACTCCTTTTTTAATCGTTTATTATTAAAAAAATGGTAAAAGTCTATATCTAACTATTTCCAAATTTTCGTTTAAAAATAACGAATCAATTTTTTTTAATTTTCGTTTAATTTTTTTTTAATTGACGCCGAGAAACTACATTTTGAACCATTCCTTTAAAAGCTCCTTTTAATTAAAAGTCCCAGAGGACCCAGTAGCCGAGTGGTTAGTACGTCGCGCTCCGATCCTCGGATCCATGGGTTTTGAGTCGCCGAGAGTCGCCCCGCTAGAATTTTAACGCCGAAAAAAAATTTTTATTGAATTTTTAGCTTTTTAATCTAAAAAAATGTTTTGTTATTTAAGATACGCTAAATAGAAAATGAAAAAATAGAATATTTTTGGTAATAAACTTTATTAATGTTTTGTATTTTTGACATGTATTTTATTGATGTTATTTGATGATTGTGGACGATAACATTTTTTTACAGAAAAATGAATGTCAAAAATTGAATCAGCAGGTCAAACTACGCATAGTAAGATGTAATTCAAAAAGATCTGTCGTCAAAAAAAACTGAAGTTCTACCTTTTAAGGCTGGTTCATACTTATGTGAAAACGTCCTTTGGACAAAGTCCAAAGGACGTTTTTACATACGTTTATACGCTGTATTTGTCCTTTGGACTTTGTCCAAAGGGCGTTTTTACATAAGTATGAACCAACCTTAAAAGCTCGTTTTATACTTCCTAATTTAAAACCAAATAAAGAAGGAGCAAGGATGATTTTCTCTAGGTATGCATTTTTAATTTTACAGCTGGGTTTTTGAGACAATGTTTGCAGTACTTTTCAATTTTAAGGTTTTGACGATTTTAAAAATTTTTTATGGATCTTTTGCCTTACAAAGAACTTAAAACAAACGGTTCAAGAATAACCTAACAAAAGTTCGGAGAAAATCCAAAATACGCCTGTCGATTGCCCAAAACCCGTGTTTTAGAAAAATAAAAAAATAATTTTCCGGTGAGTTATTTTGTCTGTTTGTCCCCGGTTAAATATAGATAGTAGCCATACAGTTGAAATAAAGTAAAGTGCAATTTTCTTTAGCGGTGTTTGGCTCAGCTCAGAAATGCCCTTTGTCAGACAATTCACTCGATGCGTTTCATGTTCAAAGCATACATGGGCACGAGGGGGGGTTGGGGGGGTTAACCCCCCAAAATTCTGAGAAGGGGGTTTAACCCCCCTCACTTAGATGTGGTGGGAGAAAAGGTTAACCCCCAATTTTGGAAAAATAAAGAAAAAAAAATGTCTTTAAAATGACTTCTAACTGCCTCCAAAATTAGATTTTGAAGTCCAAATGGATGTTTTAAGCAATAAAAAGCTTAAAAATGCTATAAAAAGGCTTTTTGACCTAAAATTAGCGTTTTTTACTTTTTTTTCCTTCAAAATCGAAAAACGATATGGGTAAAATGCACTCCAAAAAAAACGATATGGGTATTTTGCGTTTCTCCCCCCCCTAATTTGGGGTTTAACCTCCCCCCCCCCACTCCGGACCAACTTGCCCATGTATGGTTCAAAGGACAGAAAGGTTGAAAAAGAAAGTACGGAACTCATTTTGAAAATTAAAGAACCCTTTGTTTGCAAAAGAAAATTAAACCACCGATTTTTTAGTTAATACATTATCTACTTAAGAATAATATATAATATTTTACTAACCTTTACAAACCCCTTACGGCCGATATTTTCGGACTGGTCGGAATAAAACACAAATCTTAGCTAGGGAATATCGCACATCAGCGACACATCACTGCACGTGCGTTTCATTCGAAGAGTTTTCGGAGGAATTCCGCCCTCGGGCAACGTATGACTAAGAACCACACTAGCGCCAGCACGAAGAATATAAAAGAACCGCAGAAAATAAAGCTAGGACGACGTTGAGCAAATGCATACCCTCGCTGGGGACACGGGGGCTACACGATAGTCCGTTGGCGTTTCAGCTTTCCAGGCGGCCCATAAGCAACTGCGGCCAGATTTCTTTGGGCCTGCCGCTCCATGTCAGTTCTATCTCCTAGAAGAATTTATAAAAAGAACGAAAAATAAAGGCATTTTAATGGGTGGAGCAAACGAAATTCAAAATTTAAGAAAATAAAAAAATCGAGAAAAAAGAAAAATCAAATAAAAAAACGAAAGAAAAAAAACAAACAAAAAACCAAAAAAAAAAACACACAACAAACAAAACAAAAAAAAAAAAAAAAAAAAAACAACAAAAAAAAAAAAAAAAAACACCACCCCCACAAAACCCCCCCCAACCAAAAAAACAAACCAAAAAAAAAAAAAAAAACAACAAAAAAAACACCCAAAAAAAAAAAAAAAAAAAACAAAAAACAAAAAACAAAAAAAAAAACAACACAAAACACAAAAAAACAAAAAAAAAAAAAAACACCCCACACAAAAAACCAAAAACAACAACACAAAAAAAAGAAAATTAAACCACCGATTTTTTAGTTAATACATTATCTACTTAAGAATAATATATAATATTTTACTAACCTTTACAAACCCCTTACGGCCGATATTTTCGGACTGGTCGAATAAAATCACCAAATCTATAGCTAGGGAATAGGGATCGCACATCAGCGACACATTCCTAACTGTCACGTGCGTTTCATTCGAAGAGTTTTCGGAGGAATTTCGCCTCGGTACGATGACTAAGAACCACACTAGCGCCAGCACGAAGAATATTAAAAGAACCGCAGAAAATAAAGCTATGTTGACGATTTTCTGTTTTGAGCAAATGCATTTTTTACCCTCGCTGGGGGTACACGTGGGGCTACACGATAGTTCCGTTTTGGTCGTTTTCAGCTTTCCAGGCGGTCCCATAAGCAACTGCGTGTCCAGATTTCTTTGGGCCTGCCGCTCCATGTCAGTTTCTATCTCCTAGAAGTAATTTATAGTCTTTTTTAAATTGGGCAAATAAAAAGGAAAACAATCGTAGTTATGAGGGGCAGGGAAGAAAGAGTTCTGTGCCTCCAAGTGACCCTGGAATTTTTTTTTCTTCACTGTGAAGAGTCGGACGCCACAAATTTTGATGCGGCCCAAAATTATATGTAGACGATTTATAATTATATGTAGAGTGTTGTGACGAGAGTAAAAAAAATAACAAATTAATATTGTTGTTAAAAAAATTCTGAATAAAATATTTTTTAAAAAACTAAAAAAATAATAACGCGATATAATTGCAATTCAGTCATTATGCACTTGCCTAGCATAACATATTTTAGGTCGGCGGTCCCGCCACGAAACAAAATTCCTCTCAGATTAAATGCATTTTATTGTAATATTTTTGAAGCTTGAAATACTTCTAATAATACAACAACTATTTTTTAAAATTTGGGTGGCTTTATGTAACAAATTAAAACATCACAAAAGGTTTTTTCGTGACTAACCTAACAAATTTATATATAAAAAACTTTACTTACACAAAATAGCTTAAAATAATGGTTAAAAGTTTCAAAAATTAATGAAATTGTTTTACTATTGGTCTTAAATCTCCATTTTCTGAGAAAATTGGGTTAAAATTTTTTGTTTTACAGCAAATTTTGATTTCGCGGCGGGAGCGCCGCCCCAAAATTTTGTCATACTAGGTAAGTTCATAATTCATGAAATTTTCACGCGTTTACTTTGGCAAACTGAATCAAATATCATGACAACAGTTAATTTTTTTCCAGAAAATTAAAAATTAAATTAACTGCGAAATTGTAAATACTATCGCGAATACATCGTGCCAAATACTACCATGTGTTATTTGAGATATAAAAACAAGTTTTAAGCGAGGATTGGGATGGGATGGAACTAACCAACGATGAGCAACTCGTATAAAAAATCTTAGATAAGATTAACTGTAAGAATGGAATTTTAAGGTAGAACACCACAGTTTGATTTTGACGGCAGATAATTTGTAATTAACTTTTACTAACGTAATTTGACCTGCTGATTTAATTTTTGACATTCATTTTTCTTAAAAAATTGTTTTCGTCCACAATCATTATAAATGACACCAATAAAATACATTACAAAAATACAATACATTAATAAAATTAATTGCCAAAAATATTATATTTTTTTATTTTTCTTTAGCGTATCTTCAATAAGGAACACTTTTTTTAATTAAAAAGTTAAAAATTAAAAAAAAATTTTTTACGTTAAAAATATTCCCTGCGTTAGACTCGAACCTACTGGTCCGATGATCTGAGTCCGACGCTCTAACCGCCTGGCTACTGAACCATCTGAGGTTCCTTCCTTAAAAGCTGGTTTTAAACAAATGTTTCGAAATGTAGTTTCTCGGCGACAAATCAAAAAACTTTAAATGAAAATTTAAAAAATTGATTCGTTCAGATTTTAATAAAAGTTTGTTTGCAAATATTTAGACACAAGTCTAATCAATACTTTGAATTTTATTTGATTATAAAACTAATTCAAGATTTTTTTATTTGATTTTTATTTTAAAAACATCGATTTTTTTAATTTTCTTAAAATTTTGAATTACGTTTGACTCCAAACCACATTTAAAAAATGCCCTTATTTTTCGTTAACTTTTTATAAAATTGCAGCAAAATCTGAGCCTAAGCCAAATTTTTTAAATGGAAAAAAACTGTTTTTGAGCTTTAAATTTATCGAACTATATCTCGAAATAGAACAACCGGTAAACGATGAAATTATTAACGTTTGATACATCATAATTTGAGTTTTCGATCGCACTATACTGTTGTCGGACAAAAATTAATATCTAAGTTGATGTCTAATTTTTAGTAAAAATTGTCGAAACTGTGGTGTTCTACCTTAAGTTAGTTTTTAAAAAAAATTTAGAAATAAAAAAACTGAAAAAATTCCAGGTTAGTTTATTGATAAGATAGAAGACTCAATATACTTTTAACTAAAAACATTATTGTATGTGCGGTTCTGCGGTACTGATACTTTTAAAATTTGTTATTAGAAATACATTAAATTCTGGCTTGCATTAGTAAAAATATATATGTAACACTTACTTAATGCATATTCAATAAAAAAAATTGCAAATTAATATAAAAACGTAAAAAGTAAACCTTGTCAAAAAAATTACTACGGAAAAATACATGATCCCCATAATTTTATGGCCAATGTTCTAAGTAATATTCATGCGTTTTACCGAGTGTGGAAATCTCAACAATAATGAATAAAATTTAAAACAGTTTTTTTCACAGTAACAGATGTTCAAAATCCTGGCAAATTCTGGTGAGATATTAACGCTTTTTTGTCGCTATGCACAGTAAAAAATTAAAACAATATTTTTAAAAATTTAAGCATCACGTATTTAATGCTAGGAAACAGCATTATTCTAAAAAATTATAAAAAAATGATTCACCAAAATGATTAGAAATAGTGTCGCGAATCTAATTTTTATTTTGTTTTATTGTTTTTAAATGGTAAAATGATTTGGAGTTTGGGACATACAGTGGGGCACGGGGGGGGGGGGGGGGGTTTAACCGCCGCCTAATTCTGAGAAGTGGGGTTTAACCCCCCCCCCCACTCAGGAAGTGGGGGGGGGGGGGAGAAAAAGTTAACCCCCCCCCAAATTTTAAAAAAAATGAACAACAAAAATGTCTTTAAAATGACTTCTAACTGCCTCCAAACTTAAGTTTTGAGGTCAAAATGAATGTTTTAAGCAATAAAAAGCTCAAAAATGCAATAAAAAGGGCTTTTTGACCTAAAATTAGTGTTTTTAACATATTTTTCCTTCAAAATCGAAAAACGATATGGGTAAAATGCACTCCAGAAAAAAAACGATATGGGTATTTTGCGTTTCTCGGAATTTAACCCCCCCCTAATTTGGGGTTTAACTCCCCCCCACTCCGGACCAACTTGCCCATGTATGGTTTGGGATCACTACATTTACATATATTTCTGTGAAAATAATAAAAGAAATTACAGTGCTTATGTGGTCGGTTAGTCTTAGTAATAATTATTGTCAGAACGAAACCTTTTTTAAGATTTTTGCCAGTTTTTTGCCATTTTTTAAGATAAGTGTCATTTTTTTATGAAAATTGTTTCGTTTTATTTTTACAAAATATAATTAATATCTTTTTTTGTACGACTGACTGCAAATTAGTGTCTTAATTTGTTAAAAAACTACTTTTAATTTTATTCTTTAAACAGGTAAAAAGTGTTAACTGGAATGAAAAATTTAAAAGGAGAAAACAAGAGAAAAAAGAAGAAGAAAGGAAAAAAGGGACAAAAAAAGGCGAAATTTAAGTAAAAATAGGTTTAATATGGTTTAAAACCATTGAAATAAGCTAAAAACTATAAAAAAAATTGGCGATAATGGCGTCATAATAGGTCAAAATTGGCGCAATAATTTTTGGCCACTTTTTGATTTTTGGGCGGTAGGGGGGCAATAAAACAGAGGGCATTTCCAGATCGTGCACAAATCTGCATTACTGTGAGATATTTTCACAAGTTTATATAAAAAAAACAAAGCAAAAAAAGGTAATTAAATTAAAAAAAAATGACAAAATAGTTTAAGCCGAATTGAAATTTCAGAAAAATTTTTCAGAAATATGATTTTATCTGTTCAAAATACATGAATACAACAGATACGATAAAGATTACGACTGACAGTTGCTGTTAGAAAAATGTGTGTGATGCAAAACTTAAAATTTGCATATGCTTAGTATTAAAGAAAAGAATTTTCGTAAATATCTTAAAATTTAGCGGCTTTTTTCAGGCGTCAAGTCAAATGGCTTTTTTAGGGTCGCTTGGACAAGCTAGTTTAAACTTATAACTATGATTACGCCGGCAGTGTATTCCTTTGCTTTTTTTTACTGGCTAAAAATCCTTTCG
>JASAMX010006334.1:40000-78428 GCA_030248175.1 Microlaimidae sp. YZB2_3
GCCACAAACCTTTTTTTGTCAAAATAAATTTAGTGGTCTGGGAAATATTACCTTCCAAAAATGTCGTCTTTTGCGATGAATTCATTGAAAAATTGCTCAATGAGTATCCAAATTTAAGTTACAAAAGTTTAATTCACAGAAAGTTCCAACGTTCTATTTTAATTTTATGCCTTGAGTATTAGGATTGGTGTGTATTTGTTGAGATATTGCATTTTCTGTGCAAAAAACCTGCGTTTTTAACCAAAAACACAAAGTCAAGGAAATGACTTGTCGCGGAAAAGTTAAGCAAGTTTTAAAAATTGTGAGCGAATAGCGCGCGTGGTCGAATAGTTTGATCTTTGAGCAACGATTAATACATTTTTGATTTTTCATCAAATACACATAGCAATAGTTTAGTTTTTAAAAATATCTGTTTTGGTTTTCCGTATTTTAAAACTATTAATGTTACTTTCACCGTTATTTCTAAATTTAACTTTTTTCTTGACCCTTTACAATTTTTTTTATCAAAAACTCAAGTTAACTTTGAATTAATATATCATCAAACATTTATATAGCCTGCGTAAATAGTTCTTTTGAAAGCATACAAAAGTAATAAAAAATTTTTTATATATTTTAAAAGTTGTATAGTGATAAAAGCAGAAGGTGTTTTAAATTTTGTTTTTAAACTAATTTTATTTTTGGTCTTTGACCATAAGTTTGATTAAAAGATAAAAAGTTTGATTCGACACCGCCTTCAGGCAAAAAATATAGCATACAAAAAAGAAAAAAAAATATGTGACTTTAAACTATAGTGCTCAGACACATTTACTGCCCTAACTAGGATGCGCCTTAATTAGGCTTGATCTATGACCTTAATGGCCGTAATAAGGAGTTAGGACGAGGCCTAATTAGGGCCTATGAGGGCCCTAACAAATGATAACTAGTGGATGGACGGGTATTTTTCGTTGCAATCCAATAAAAAGAAACGCGGAATGCTTATCTAAACAGCAAAAAATTAAAATTTTATAATTTGACTTTAAATTTATGCGGATGGACAGTGTTTTTAAGTATAGAAAATTACATTTTTTTTTCAGGAAATATTTCACAAGGTATAAAAAATATAAAAAAATATAACCTGTGAGTTAATAATGCCGAAAATAAAAAATTTTTTAACTAGTAATGCCGAAAGTAATAAATTTTGTAAACTACGATGCTGTGGTTGAAACAAATTAAAGCCAGTTGGAATAAAGAGCAAAAATTTATATTTTTTTAGTAAAATTTATATCTTTGAAAACACGTTTTTCAAAAAGCATGTCATAGACTATCATACAATTATTACTTCTGTCACCATTATATGCGTTCTTCTGCTGATTGTGATATCAAAAATATATAATACTATTATATTATATAGTATTATATATTTTTGGTGATATTATCCACCTATGACATTTACCATTAATTTATATTTAAACATTAACTAATAATTCGTACCTTTTTCCGCCATTGTTAAAAGATTGCAATGTTCAAAACATTTATAGATTTGTTTGCTCTTTCTAGTATTCACGGCATTTATTATATAGGTTTAATATATACATACTTATTAAAATATATCCTATAAGATCGTACATAATAATGCTTGGGGTTTAATTATCGTTTACATTTTTTTATTTGTAAATTTCCTTGCGTAATATTAAAACAAGCATTTTTTTTATTTTTAAAACTGTATGTTGCAGTTTACTACAATTCAGCTATGGTGAAGAAAGTAAACATGTGTAAAGCAAAATTACACTAGAAATTAGTTGCGGGATTTAATCCAGCGCTAAAATCAATGTTTATACTTTAGTGTAAAACAACATCTATGTTTTGTCCGTATTAAAAATTTAGTTAATTTATTTATTCGCGTACAAAACCTTTTTTATTGACGGTTCGTAGTTAAACCGCTCATCACGTAAGAATATCTGACACCCAGCACGATATTGACTGAAATTAAACGATGATGTACGGTTTTACAGTAATTATCGTGCTGAATGCCGGCTATACTTACATACTTACATACATATGAAAGTAGTTATAAATGAATTTGAATCATCTTCTCGGAAGGTCAAAAGCTCAGTTCCACAAGGCTCTGTACTTGGACCTTTTCTTTTTTTGATTTATATTAATGATTTAGTGGAAGCAGTTCAAAAATCTGATATTACTCTTTTCGCTGATGATAATAATATTAATGATAATAATATTATTTCGCTGATATTACTAGTTACTCTCCGGATAATGCAACAGAAAAAACTGCAGGATTACAAGAAGATTTAGATAGGATTTCAAATTGGTCTATGGATTGGCAAATGGAATTATCGGAACAAAAGTGTGAAGTCTTACATATAGGATTAAAACAAAACCAAGAGAGGGTTACTTACCAAATTAGAGAGAAAACTCTTAAAATAACAAAATTAATCAAGGACTTAGGTATTTATATTACTGAAAATTTAAAATTTTCTGAGCATTGTAAAATGATATCAAAAAAAGCGTTTGGAATATCTTCATTAATATTTAGAAACTTTTCCTCAAATTCGGTGGATAATCTGTTACAAGCATACAAAGCTTACGTAAGGTCTATTCTTGAGTATGGTAGTGTTGTGTGGAATCCTTGTCTTCAAAAAGATATAAACATTATTGAGAGTGTGCAAAGAAACTTTACCAGAAGGTTATTTAAACGCTGTCATATTCCCGATGTTGACTATGAAAACAGATTAAAATTTTTAAGCCTGCCAAAGTTGTCAGAACGTCAAAGTCTTTTTGATCTAACACAATATTATAAAATTATTCATAATAAAACAAATATAAAAGCGCAAGATTTTTTCACTTTTAACACTAACCCCACAAGAGGTTAAATATAAATATAAACTAAAAGTTCAGAGAAGTAGAATAAATGTACGTAAGTTTTATTTTAGTAATAGAATTGTATCAATGTGGAATAGATTAACACCAGAACAGATTTCAGCCACTTCATTGGTTGCTTTTAAAAATAGTTTTATATATGGGACATATTAGGGCTATTTATAGCCTTTAAACCATGTTCTAGTATTAACCATGTTTTTGTTACATATATTATGCGACCGTAATCGGTTCGCTTTTTGTTATTACTGATAAGAATCTTATTGGTGTGGTAATTAATAGAATAAACCATTTGATTTGATTTGATTTGATATTAAATGAAAAGATGAGCGGTTTAACTACGATGTGTTTATTTTGTCTTGGAATGTTTGAGTCACCAAATTCAGTGACTGGCGCTGTATTTTGTGTAATCAGCTATCATATTCGTATGTATAATGTTATTCCCAAGCGTTTTAGAATACTATGCTCAATTTAATGAAACGCAGTTTACCTAGCCGTGCGGAAAATTTTTACGTGTATACCAAAAATTACATGTTAACATTGCACGAATTTCTGCACACTGATTGAAACATGTACAAATGTTAGCCCGCTAATAAGCACCCCAAACAAGCCGCTGTTTTCTAAACACAATTACCCTCAAGAAGTCGAAAAAACAAAACTTTTTTACATAAATTTCCTTCAAAACTTTTTGAAATAATTTAGCGTTTGCCAAATTTTTTTTAAGTAAAGTAAGAGTAAAAATAGTTTGTAATTTTTTAATTTAAGTAAAGTAAAAGTAAAAGTAAAGGTTAAAATTAAGTAAAAGTAAGACCTATTTTTTAAGTACAAGTAAGAGTAAAAGTATAATAACAATAATTTCGAAACGGGGCAAAATACTTGTTTTTGGAGACCCAAAGCTTTGTTCTGAAATTTATTGCTAATTTTATTTATAAATTATCATTTTGATAAATTTTTTGGTCAAAATAAATGGTTTTAGTGTGTTAGCGGCTTAAAAATTTTTCTTCTGCCACAGATTTTACAACAAGCCCATAGGAATTCTACTCATTAAAATTGCTTAAATTTTACTAAAATTAATTTAAGTATTTTAAGGAAAAAAATCCGAGTAACAGTAAAAGTAAAAGTAATTGAAAATTCCAAAGTCGAGTAAAAGTAAAAATATAGGTAATCCAAAATCCGTTACTTTCATTAGTTTAAGTAAAAGTAAAAATAACTTTTTACAACACTAACAAAGCTACTGTTGCAAGGCTGAAATAAAAACACCAAAATTTCTACAGCAATGAATATCCTGCAAATCAATTAAATTAAACCAAACAAAACATACAAATGATTTTTAAGATTTTCACATCTTAAGTTAAAAATAGTTTAAAATACATTTATAGTCATTCTTTTGTACTCTTTGAATTTGTTTTTTTTTCATTGAAATTTTCGAAATTCAGTTTATCTTCTTTAAACAAGCTAGATCTGTTTGCATTTAACGAATAATTTATTTTATTTATGTTTTAATGCAATGCAAGCCTGTTAACATTTAACAGAACGTTATATTGGCTAAATACAATAAGTTTACCGGTTTCAGGCAGAAACACTTTTTGCAAAATATCTTCGGAAAAAATGCCTTCTTTGAGCAGTACAAAATATCTTCTTTGAGCATTTTTAAAACTTTTTTGGTTTTTTTAATTTTTTTAACTTGATTTTAAGATTTTGTTCAGGGTTTAGGAAAAAAGTTTTCTTTAGTTTGATAATGTAAAAGTGTTTCACAAGATATTCATTCCAAAGGTAATTATGCAGAATATATTTTTTCTTGGCGCGAGTTTACTAATATATGTTGCAAAATAATATATAATTTAACTTACGGTTAATCAATCGTTACTGGAAATTAATAATTAGAAGCGCTAATTTTATTATTGCCGTGTGTATATAGGATTAACACTATAAATAGGATTAAATAGGATTATAAAAATCTTGATACCTTTCAATATTGTTGTACTGATCGAAATTGTACAGCTTTTAAACTTATTGTTAATAAGTTTTTAATAAAATTTAGTTTGCAAAAACTTTTACAAAATATTATATTTTACTTTTTAATTTTTACGAAATTAGTACAAAAATAAAATGGAGCTCCGAACTTTAAAAAAGAGCTCAGGGGAACATCAGTGCCTTGCAGAAACAAACCAAAGTATCCAAACATTATGCTTTAAAATAGAATCCAATATATTGGAGCCATAATGTTTTTTATCTCATGTATTTGTAGTTTATATTTTGTTGTTTTAAACATAATTTGTACACGTAGGTTTTTATAGACGTATATACAGGGTTTTAGTTGGTTGTGTTTGTTACTTTGCTTTGCCATTGAAACTAAAGTGTTGTTAAAAAAATACAATATTTCATATTTGTTTTTAAAACGAATTTATAAACTCTACATTAAAACTTATCACTCAAAAAAACACGAGTAGTTTTTTATTTATTTAAAACGTAAAAGTGTCGTTAAGAAAAAACATATTTTATATTAAATGTTCGTTGTTAAAACAAAATTTAAAGTCCCCGCGTTAAAACTTGATGGCAATAGCAAGTAAAAAATGGACATTTTCTCATTGAAAACGTATCATTGTTTCTAGCTGTAGTAAACGCATTATGTACTCGGAACCATCGTGTCGTCATCCCACGGGACCGTCGTGTCGCAGGACCGTCATGTCGGTCACGAAACCTTCGTGTCGTAGATCCGTGTTTTTTAATATGAAGATGTTTTTTCGTTCAATTTGCTCATCATTGTCAGTATGTCACAAAAGCGTATTTTGTTTATTATATAGAATAAAATCAAGAAATCATACAAACAAAATGTAAAATATTGAGCTATATCTGCGAATTTTACAAAAACTGGAAATCAGTGAATGTACAAAAAAACTTTAGCATTTGTAGCTGCACACAAAACACATAATTTAGTGACAATATATAAAATGGCACCTTTAATCATGGCAGAATCACAAAAATTAGTCTATTATTGATTGCAAAAAAACACATTTCTTTACAATTTAGATTGACAAACAGCGAAAAAATTAAAATAACTAATAACTTAAAAAATTTTTCTGAGAAGTAATAGTTTTGCAAAATTTTAAAAACTAATATTTTTAAAACCCACAAAATTATTTAAAAAGAAAATATCTATGTAGGTGAGAAAATATGCATCAATAGTTTTAAAATTCTTCAAAATTTATGAATTTAATTATATAATAAGTCAAAAAAATTGAAAGTAAAAATCAAATTCGCGAAATAGATTTATTTTTATTTAATTAAAAAGCATTAAAGAAATTCCGAACAGATTTAACAAGAATATAAGATATAATACAACAATTCATACGATAGGCAGTTTCAAAAAGTTCAAATATTGAAAAAATGATTAACAAAAAAAATAACGACAATGTATATATTACAAGAACATTAGTCTGTAATAAAACATTCTTTTTTTACAATTTTTTTCTTTTTCAATCAATTTTTCATCGTTGTAAATGGTGAACTTTAAAAAAGGTAAAAGTGTTTAATTTTTTTTTATATTGTTTTTGATCAACATTTTTAAATTTATTCGAAAGCCGAATATATCTGGCTTTGACCCTCGATGTTATATTCTTGTTTTACGGCATAAATCATGTCTTTGTCACTAATGCAAAAACAAATCAATCAATTCAGTGTTGTGCAGATTATTACTTCAGATTATAAAAAAAATATTAATAAAAATGACATGCCTTAGAATGAGATGTTTTTTGTATTTTTTTAGCGGCGAAACAGGTACGTGATGTATTTTACTTTTAATTTCGAATAATATAGAGACAGATTAACAAACGTTGTTAGCTATTTATTAATATCTACTAATCAAATAACATAAATTATTTCTATTTATGGACAATTTCAAATAACTGGTAAAACTTTTTGGTTCTAATTCGCAAAACTTTGCATGTGGTCAACTCTCGGGTTATTTTGTTTGGGCGTAAAGACACGGTTTGTGGCTAGGCCAACAGTCAGAAATTTCGCGACTCAATTAACAGCAGGAAAAAATAACTGATAGAGTGCGTAAGCAAACTGTTTGGATTTAACAATTAGTTGTGCAGATATAAGTAAAAGCTTCAATGTTCGAGATTAATTTCCAATGTTCTACAATTTTTTGTCAAGTCTTTTTATGGCTGTGTTGGATTAAATATTCCAAGTCATAGAGGTGACCAAAGTATGGTACCGTCAACGTGTGAAAAAAACAAACTACATAAAAGACTAAAATACAGAAACGTATGTTTTATAAAAAATATATAAATCTGGCAAAAAATGATTTTTTTTAAAACTTTTACGGCATAAAATTTTTATTGTTTGATTTTGTTTTTTCTTTTTATGTAACCACTGATTTTGATTGGTAATTTTTACTAGCAAGTGACTTTAAAATAATTTATCGCATAAAAGCGCTTAAACTAGCTTTAGATAAACTAATTATCACTATAAATACTAATCACAAATAAATATGAACTAGATTTTTCTAAGCAAAAAAATTATTACACAATAAGTAATTTCAAAGACTGACCGAAACAAAAAAAACACTGACCAAAACAGTAAATGATAATTTAATTTTTAAGTGATAACAATGGACTACATCAGAATCCTAAATAACGACGCACAAGTTTTATAACTTTTTTGACTGATAAGTGACACAAACTAAATTTGAGTACATTTGAATTTTTTTTTATTTTTGATATTAATCTTTGCGTTAATATGACTTATAGCGCTTGAATATGAGAAGAAAATGATTCAGTTGTAGATTTATAAGCTAAAATTATTAAAAATGTAGTACATTTTTGTTTGTTTGGTGCATGGGTGGAGAGAACAGAAAAACCTGCGATTTTATAACTGTAACTAAAGGTGGGTAATCAGATACCGCTTTAATTTTATATATAAAGGCTGGTTCATACTTATGTAAAAACGTCCTTTGGACAAATACAGCGTATAAATGTATGTAAAAAACGTCCTTTGGACTTTGTCCAAAGGAAGTTTTTACATAAGTGTGAACCATCCTTAAAGGTAAGCCAAGCTGTAGCACTGAATTTGTTTTAAAAATTTATTTCACGAAAATTATCCACTAGAAAGATAGAATACCAAATCAGACGTGTGAATCTGATCGAATTTTATTATATTGGACACTACGCATCTAGTAAGCTAACTTTTGACACTATAAATATAACTAAAAGACTATAGGGAATAACCGTGAGTACACCCAGAGGTCTTTAGAGTCACAAGCAGGGACCTCTGAGCCATCGAAAATTTTTGGAAATTTGGAGCTACGGGCAATGGAAACTTAAACGTTATATGCGTTATATGTAAGGAAAAAATAGTTTGGGCTTAGATTTAGGTTTTGCTTAGGCTTAAGTAAACATTTTAGCGATTTTTTTGGCTCCAAGCTCCCAATATACGGCTCCAAGTTCCTTATTTTTGGCTTTAAGTTCCAGCTCCAAGGTCCCTCGGCTTCATCGACCCTAAATCCACTTACATAATTCTTTTCTAACTGACAAATCAAGATCATATAATCTGCACTGATTCGAAATACTATAGTACAGTTTCAGTCTAATATCTAGTCAAGTTCGCTGTAAAGTCATAAACTTAGTGCGTTGATAATTTCATTAGTTGCTTAAGCAATAAACGAAGCCCTTCGCAGCAATAAACGGACTGGCGATAAGTACTGGCCCGGCCTGTAAATAAGTTACAAAGTTTTTAAAAAATCCTGGACCGACCCGGCCCACCCCGGTCGGCAAATATACCATTCCGAATTAGCAGCTGGATTCGGGAAGTCTGTGTTCCTGGCGCCATATTTGGTAGATCGGTAGCGAGCCGTTGTTAGTCAGGTTTATGGTGCTGTTTTCCGAGCTGCTGCTTTCTGAACTGGCTAAAAGCAAAGTAGACATGATCCAGAATTGTAAAGCCGATATGTTAATCGAAATAAAACAGCACACTATATAAGCTACAACTTTAGAAAACCGACAGAATAACTGGAAGTAAACAAAACATTCGAAACTTATGGTATATAAGATAAGGACTATACTTCCAACTGGATAATTGATGGTTTTCACCCGCCTAAATTTGGTTTGAAAAATGATTGAGACTGAGAAAACATTAGGTAAGCATACCTCGCTAACGGTACAGTTGTTTTGCAAAATAATTATGTCGATGTATATCTATCATTAAATTCTATACACTAATAAATGTTTTGCATAATTTACTCGTAATTTTAGCTGAATTTAACGGTTTTTCCAGTCTCATTCTTAGGTCAGTTTCCTATAATAATTTTAAATTCAATCAATTTTTCAAACAATCAATTATTTTTTACATTAGTCTTAAAGTTTAACAGAAAATATCTAAAAGTACTTCCAGGGTGCTGTTTCTTAAAAGGTGATCATGTCCTTTCTTTGTAAAAAGTCGATTTTTTTGTAAAAACTTACAAAGAAATGAAAATGCAAAAAACTTTTGGAAAAACTTATGAAAAACCAAAAAATTGCATAAATATATTTTGTATGAATCCCTATGCTTTAGCATAGGATTTCATTTCTTTGTAAACATCTACAAGGAATCAAATGTTCCTAACATTTATAAAACAGCGCACAGCAGTTCAAAAAATCGTAACCGCAATCGTTCACAGTCAGGATACACAAATTATGTCTTCAGACTGATTTTCTATTTGTATTATGTTATAATATACGCTAGGAATCGAGTTGACAAAAAATCGTCAAAAGTTTATTAACTACAAATTTCCATCACACCGGCACATTTGTTAAATTTCACGCTAGGAAGTGTAATTAAACAATAAAAAATCGTCAAAAAACTCATTAAGTCCACATTTACATCACACCGGGGCACATTTCATCGCATTTCAATCCCTATTTCGGGCAGTGCAGCTCAGTCAAACGCGTGGGAAAGTCACTCACTTGCTCTACCTGGCCACAAATCCAGCAGGATGGACAAAATACTGGCGGCCAGCTTCACGTCCAGATAATTTAACCCCTTCTGGCCGAAATCGCTGACGGGCGGTGGCGGCGGCAAACCCGCGGCGGCGGCGGAAGCGAGCACTTCAGGCGGCACGGCGTAGCGGGGGTGCGCCGTGCAAAAAAGGAGCGGACCGAAAATGAGGCTAAGCTTTTGAGGCGACATCCCGTTGTGCGGCGCTTGGGCTATCACGCTCTTGAAGTGATCCATAAGCACCATGAATGTGCACTAAAAATTAAAAAAAAAACATTTTGATTCAATTGAATACGAAAACACATAAGAGTGGACGTGAAAATTTCTGACGGCACTGCGTAGATCGGGTGCGTCCGATTTTTTTTATTATGGCCGTAATATTTACGTTGAGGCTTTAACCACGATGTGCTAGCACCCCGAGAATCGTCTATAGTAAAACTGCAGTCAAGTACGGACCACACTAAGCTTTATCTATCTTAGTTTTGTTTATCAGCAAACAAATAAGCTATATATAGCTTTTAAAAATCAAAAATTTTGGTTGGAAAACTTTTGTTTATCAGGATTTTCTTCTTTGACAAACCGTTCACATTTGAATACAATTAAGCAATAAAAACGTTTTGAAATAAGTAAGTATGTACCAATTATACTTTGTGTTATTTCCGACTTGTTTTAACCTTTTTTTTAAATTTTTTATACACTTTTGCCTATAATACTTTTAAAAAGTTTTTATATATGAATTCTAAAAAACAAAACCTAATTTTACCTTCTGAGTCCTCGGTATGCAATCCACGACTCCAAGCAATAGCCGGGCGTTTCCCTCCTTGTCATTGGGCATGCACACCTTCCACGCGTCGGACAGCATTTGGAATATACAACCGGGTATCAGAGGTTCTGGCAGTTCTCTTAGAAAATCCTTAAAAATAATTGTTTTTTAGATACATCATAGCAATTCCTTTAAAAAATAGCAATCAATTAGATTGTTGTTACAAAATTGGAAAGAATAATGTTGTTTTTGTTGCAGATTATTGGTACTCTGTGTTTAAAGCCACAAACAGGGAAATTTCAGCCATTGGAAATTTTCGGGAACTTGGAGCCACGATCGATGGGAGTTTGGATCTTTAAAAAAGCTGGTTTTGGCTAAGATTTAGGCTTAGCTTAGGCTTTGGTAAACGTTTTAGCGATTTTTACTTCCAGGTGGCTCCAAGTTTTCCCCTTACAGCTGCAATGTGCCTATTTTGGCTCCAAGATACAGCTCCAAGTTTCCTCGACTGCATCGATCCTAAATCGTATTTGTGGTAAACAAGGTTATTCATTAGTTTTAAATGATTTTGCCACTGCAAAAACATTAAAATATAAATTATGGCGAGATTTTTTAAAACGTGGACATACAACCTAGTAAGAATGGACAATAAGCGGATTATTAATTATTTTTAATGCAATTATTTATAAATTGATATTTTTTTAGTGCTGAGAGTGGATTTACTAGAAGTGGTTAAATTCAAAGTTCGTCTTTTTAGGCATCTTATTTTAAGTTTAATTAATTATAATTTTTTTAAGCTAGCAATGTTATGTATTTGTTTTATTGTTTTAAACAGGGACCTCTAAACCCAGGATTTTTCGTCTGCCAATCCATTCTACTTCTATAGCGTCCAAATGTATATTTCAAAATAAAAAAAACTACAATGTAATCATGTTAGAACAAAAGAAGCGTTTCCCGTCTTTGGAGTCTACATGTCCCCTTACAATTTCCTGCTAGGATAGGCACTGAATGGATAAATTTTATTTAAGAAATATTTTGCATGGTGTTTTTTAACTTGCAAAATCATGAGCCGCGCGCAGTTGATTGGTCGTTCAGTATAATGAATAGTACGTTTAGTATTTTCTGCGCGGTTTCACAACCAAAGAATTAATGAGAGTCAACAGTTGCGGGTGCACTTTTCAAGATCTCAGTCTCTCTTACGTTCGCTTCAAGGAAAGAACGTCTTACTTTTAACACAGAGCTAAGGATATTGGTGTCAGGCACTGCATCGGGGGACAGATCCGCGACCATCGGCGCTTTCTCCAGCTGGTGTCTCAACTCCCGTTTCTTACCGGCCGCTCCACAGATGCTGTACACGCCAGCCGTGTCCACGCCTCGCCGCTCGATTTCATCCACCAGCTTCTGAAACATTAAAATAGTAATAAAAAGTGTTTCTTTTTGTCTTTTTGTTAATATAAATTGGTGTTAGTGTTATTTGTTAATATACTATGTTACCGCTGATTTGATGCTCACGACAAAACACGCTGTTAAAGGTGAACGTATAGTTAAAAAAACAAAAAAAAACAAACCTTTAAAACGACCGGAACGTCAAGGCCAATGTTTCCCTCGCGTTCCACCAGGGTTGTCAGGTCTACGCCGAAGTAGGCGGAGCGTCGTAACGCGATTGGTCGCCGAAAAACCATAGACAGAGTCAGAAAGCTCACGCGGACCAGCAGCTGTCCCCGGGGCTCCAAATTCAGTGCGAAGCGCTTCTCGCTGTTGAGCTGGTCCACGATAAAGGCTTCCATGAGTTTCAAACTACCGCGATGGCAGAGCTTGTGCCGCATGGCAGGGTGCCAGCTGTACACGTAAACGTCCATTTGCTTGGCCTCGAAGGTGTCGATCTCGAAAGTTTCGTCCCAGCGGAAGCGCTCGCCCCACGTACTCACACCTACAGCAAAAAGAAATTTATGAAGGTGATTTTGTACGATATAAAAATATGTTTATAAAAAAGTCTGAAAGTTGTACCCATAAATGTCAACAAAAGACAACCAAAGATGACAAGAGAATAACTGGAGATGAAAATCTGGCCGGTTTTGTACCAATGCACTTTTGCCCCACATTACCACAACCAGATAATGAACAAAATTAAAAAAAGACCCACAACCAGATAATGAACAAAATTAAAAAAGAGATGATATTAATTTTGAAATTAATAACTTTTTTGTAAAAAATAACTTTTGTAGGAAGATTAAATTTAAAAAATTGTTGACGATGTTTAGATTGTTTACAATGATTATTTTTTAAAAAAACTTAATTTGTTTTGCTTCGCCTTAAAAAGAATATTAAAATATTTATAGACAAAAGTCATGTGAAATGATCACAGACCGCTTATGAAGTTTAAATTTTAAATAATTGTTTACGATGATTGTTAAAAAAAACTTAATTTGTTTTGTTTCGCATTTTGCTTCACTCTAAAAAGAATATTAAAAATGTGTGTAACTTTTTTTTCTATGATGTTGTGCTATAAGCGTATGTATTATTGTATGTACCCGTGCAACTTACTTATAATTAAATAAATAAATAAATTCATTGACAAAAGTCATGTCAAATGATCACAGACCGCTTATGAAGTCTGTAGAAGTGTACAAGACTGATTTACACTGCAGCATATTTGAGTAATAATATTTTGCTAACGAAACTGACAACGTATACAAAATTTATTGTAGCTAACACTCTAAACTACATATTTATTAGTGAATTACTTTTTAAAATTAATTATGAAATTAGTAAAAAATAAGAGAGAGCTCCATAGCTTGGAGCTCCAGAGAACTTCTCTAATATTCAGATAGTTTTTGTTTTAATTAGTTTTTAGTGAGAAATAAATAGACAATCATTTTTTTCAGAGCGCATATTTTGGTACAGCCTAAGCCTATAGGTACTAACTGATCTAAGTCAGCCAGCCTTCATTTTGGCCACCGTTTGTTATTTTCTCCATGCGCAAAGTTATGAAATTAACTGCATATGACCAGATAAATCGTCAAGTCATCCTATCTAACTATACGAAGTTCATTTCATAAATTTGTGCATATCAAAAACAACAACCGGCGGCCGAAATTAAGACTGGCCGAATTTAAGTCAGTTACCCTATAGATTTAGTTTTTTAACAAAAAAAAATCGACAAAAATACCGGTTCTAGCTCTGTGGTTCCCGTTAATCTCCAATACACAATACATTTCGTCGGTGTAATCCTTTTGTTTTTCCGGAATCCGGAGACCTCTGCCTTCCAAAATGTGCACGATTAACAGACCTGAAATGGTTCCTGACGGTTAGTTGCTACAAAGTTATATAAAACAGCGCAAAAGTGAATAAAATGATATAACTTTGAGACAAGCAGCGAAAACAAATATTCAATGACGTTTGCTCAAATATCAAATAAATTTAGTATAAATTATATTTTGCATTCATGGAATAAAATATATTGCAAATTCGATTGAGGCAGATGACGTACAGAAATGATGTGGACTGAAAAAAAAATTTTAGGTGAGTAAATTTACGGAACGGTGTGGTTAATTTATTAAAAGTTTTTTTACATGGAGAGAATTTAATGTAAGCTATACTTTTATATAGTTATTGTCTAAATAAAATGTACTGTTAACGAGATATACTTGCCTGAAATTTTTTTTAGCTGACCTCGATGATTTACGATTTACAGTATTTAATCGAATATTTAACAACAAAACCATTTAAGACTTTTAGCGAAAGCGGTTTAATATTTAAGATTAAATACCATAGTTTAAACAATTATTTATGAAATTACTCAATTCGAAACAAAAATGATGAAAGGATACAGGATAAATAAAGTTGAATTTTAAAAGGATGAAGTTAACTAATTTTTGTATATTTTGTGAAAAGAAAAAAATTTTAAAAGAATTTCATTTAAAAAAAATAAAATGATGATACAACAGGAATTAAAACATGCAAAGATGATGCAGTATAAACTATTATAGGTAAAATGGTCGTAGCTGCGACTCTCGCCTTTTTGTATACTCCAATAGTCGCTCAGAATTGTTTGTCGATTTTTAAATCGACTAATCAGCGTAACGGTAGCAAAAACCATGTATGGGCACACTTCCAACTTTATTTGAGGTTGTAAAATCCGAAATGAGTTCGCATTTTCACGAGTACGTATGCAATTTTACAGTACGCATGCTGTCTTTTGCGCGTGGGAACCACTGGCCGGAAACAAGTTGAAATGATTCATTTTACACTGCGCCGTTAAAATACACGGCAGCAAATATTTCACGACAATGTTAAATGTCAACCTGCCACAAAATAATGTTAATCAAAATCGATTTTAAACGTATAACATAACAAAATATAAAGAAAAGTACAAGCATTCATTACAAAATGCATACATATAAAATAGTCTTCTGTACACTAAAATCATAGTATAAAAAAATCTTATATTAACAATGAATCTTTTTAAGTTTTCATTAAAATCAGGTAAAATGATGTGTTTTTTTTATAAAAAAGGCGAAAATTAAACCACGCCTAAGTTCTCAGCTACGAGTATTTTACCTATAGTTCTGATATCTGAAAAGGTGGAATTAAAAAAAAGCGTTCTTTTTTGTTTTTTTTTAACATCATAAGGGCACCATTTTAATTGGCGATCTAATGTCTCTCACACAAACTTACGAGGTCAGCCAGATATAATTCTACCATAACAATTTTTGAACGGGTTTTGTTTTGTGAATTTCTAGAATATCACAAGTCGATCAAATTGTCGCGTTTGGGATTGTATTATTTAAGAAGTTTTATAATCCCCAAATCGCTGAATAATTTTTAAAAGAATGAGGCTCACCTGTCATGGCGGCGGCCAGCTGCTGTTGGGCTGCGGCCTTGTCGGCTGCGGCGTGGCGGCGTGCCCCTGGCGGCGTGGCCCCGCGGTCCTCGTCCACGTTCCAACCCGTGCCCACGGCCTGAAGGGGGACGCGGCGACTCAGGACCGGGGAGACGTTCAGCCGACTGTACGCCGCCCGGTCCCCACGCATCTCCGATTGAGGTAGGGCGGCCGAGGGATAGGGGACGGTCCCCGAGTACAGGGACGGTTCTGGGTACCTAAAATAATATTTTTTATTTTCATATTTTTTGAGGTTTTTACGTTTTTTGTATGGTTGGCATTTTTTTTCTTTTAAATTTAGCGACGTTCCAGTTTTTATTTCTGGATCTACAACGCATGTCCAAAGACAGTAAAGGAAATTGAGGAGGAGAGCCGCTCACGAAACAAGAAAAGAAAAGAAACAACAAAAAAATAAAAGGGCCACGTTAGTGAACTGGTCCCCGAGGTAGGGCCTCCGAGAAATTGGGGACGGTACCCAAGTACAGGGACGGTTTTGGCTACCTAAAATAATATATATTTTTTAAAAGTTCCCTTTCTTACGTTTTCAACAGTTTTTGTTTCATGTTTGACGTGTTTTTTTTTGTTTTACTTCCGGATCTAGAACGCACGGCAAAAGACAGTGGTTGAGTGGTAAAGGGAAATCTAGAAAAAAGTCACTTAAAAGTGCGGTGCGGAGTCAAACTTTTTGTCTTCGATTTTGATAATTTTTTGAGAAAACCTTACCCCTGCCCCAATAACACACAAAAATTTTTTTAACAAAATATCTACAGTGGTTCAGGAGTTAGGACCCCACAAAAATAGCGTTTTTTGACAATTTTGTACAATGAGTATAACAATTTAAGTTACAAATTATGTACCTAAAAAAAGCGGATACTTTCTACTTTAATTTGATACCTTGATCGTAAAGATTGGTGCAGTATTTGTCGAGATATTATGTTTTTCGTACAAAAAACCTTAGATTTTTTCGCTAAAAACACGAAGTAAAGGACAGAAAGGTTTGGCGAACTTCACAAAGTCACTGTCGTCGTTTGGTGTTTTTAACGAAAAAGTTGCGGCTTTTTTGTACGGAAACTCAATATTTCGACAAATATTGCACCAATCTTAATGATAAAAATATAAAATTAAAGTAGAAAGTAGCCGCTTTTTTTGAGTGCATAATTTGTAACGTAAATCGTTATATCCATTGAGCGATCTGTCACGTACAGAAATGTCTAAAAACGCCATTTTCGGGGGGTCATAACTCCTGAACCACGGAAGATATTTTGTTGAAAAAATTTTTGTGGGCTATTGGCGGCGGTGGTAGGGTTTTCACAAAAAATTATCAAAATCGATAACAAAAAGTTTGACTCCGCACCGCACCTTTAAGAAAAAACAAAAAGAAAAAGAAACCATACAAAATTGGAAAGACCAAGCAGCCCGGTCCCTTCGCATCTGCGACTAAGAAATATAAGACAGTCCCCGACTAAAAACTTACTTCTAAAGACACCTATAGGCAAAAAAAATCTAGCTGACCGCGATATTTGCAGTATTGAATCGAGTATTTAACAACAAAAACATTCAAAATTTTTCACTAAAGCGGGTTAATAACAAGGATTAAAAACTGTATTTTAATAATTATTTATCAAATTACTTAATTTAGAACCTAAATGCAAACTTTTTAAGGGCTAAAGTTGGTTAATTTATGTATATTTTGTGAAAAGGTGAAATTAAAAAAAAATTCTGCGTTCTTATTTGTTTTTTTTTTAAAACGTGACTACCGCACAATTTTAATTGGTCCCTTCATGTCTGCATTCTAATTTTCAGCGTCAGCCAGATATAATTCAACCATAAGATACTTATGCTTTTTTTAGATTTTTTATGTTTTTTTGTTGGTTTTATTTTTTTTTTTCAGAAACCTTAGCCCTACTATTTACGTGCTTCATTAGACGAAAGTAAACTAAATTCGGGAAGATAACTCTTTTCCTAGAAAAAGTAACTCATTGCATCTTTACTCGTGATTACTAAAAAGTATCAAGTCAGTGTATCGACATTGACGAGTAACACTGACACTGATAAATCTGTTGATCCTGCAGTCTTTCCTTTTTTTAACTTGAAAACTTAGATCAAAAAGCATGCTTAAGTTGTTGAGAATAATTTATGTAGGATGAAAGCACTGTTTTACCACAAGTAAAACAAAATAGAAAACGCCATGTTCTATTGCGATATGAACGTTTAACACTCCGAGCATTCAAAAGTAAAGTGACTGCACTGTCGGACTTACCCGTTTGCTGGTGGGACGCTGAATCGCGAGCCCGGCATGTTCATGTTGTCCAGGACTGCCCGGGGTGGGAGACTGGAGGATCGGTATTTGGCACCGCCGTTGGGGTGGTAGCCCCCGCGCTCCGGCTGATCCCCGCCCACCCAGGCCCGGTACTCTTGAGCAGAAAATATGTCGTCTATGGTTCGAATGTCCCCTAAAAATATACACAGTAAATTGAAGTTTGTTCTATAATTAATCAGCTACTTGAGCAATGAATGAATCCTTCAATTCTATATAAAAAAAGATTAAGGGTTGGAAAATGCGTTCGCAACTATTGATTCTCATTATTTTAAACAACAAAAGTGCAAAATGCATATATAGGTCACTGCAAAAGCAATCGACAGCGCACGCATTAACTTCGCCTTATCTACTGCACCGAGGTGAGCAGTAGTTTAATAAAATTTAATGGATTGCGATAAAAAATAAAACGTTTATTAAGTGCATAGGATAAGACGTATCGGATGCACTAAAGCCATTATCAGTTTTGCGTATTTAAAGTTCAAAAATACAAAAAGGACTTATGTCAAACAACGTACAAAAATTATTTATACTAATAGAACCTATGTATTTATAAAAATAAAAGTATAAATAAACATTAACAATGAAAAAAGAACATTAAGCATAAAACAGGGTTATAAGCAAAAAAAGTTCAGCATTGACAATATTTTTGTTTAAAACAGCTTTTTATTTTTTAATACCGAAACGTTTGTTTATTTTTAATAATCTATAATGTAGTCGCTACTATGGCAGAATAAACCAAATCTACCGAAATACAGCTTACCATGATTATTTTTACATTAAAAATAACAAATGTAACAAGACTGAAATTTGGAAGATTCGAAACTGAAAAATATAAAAAACCTGAAATTAAACTCAGCTTAGCTGAAACTTAAACTAAAACAAGTTATATATAGGTCGAAGAAAACTATACCCGAGCGTTCACCTATGCCAGACTTTATCTGGAACTTCGAGTTCCGCATTTACAGTATTTGTATGAAAATATCTGAGATAATAACAAGAAATGTAAGTATTCGTTTGTAACGTCTCCATTTACCATAAAAGTCCACGCATGTATTAGCTCGTCAAAAAGTTTTGTTTTCATTTAAAGTTAATGTATATTATTCGCTAACAAAATGGCTTTGGTCTTTTTAATATTTTGGAAAGAGTACGTATAAACCGTGTTTTATCGTTGTTCCATTTCATTTTTTATAAATATCAATATGTGTTGTTTTTTGTTTTAGTATTTATGTTTTTTACCACGGCATGCAATTGTTATAATTAAAAATGCCGGGATAAATTTTAGTAAAAATACTTATATGTTCTGAATTTAATGCCATATAGTATGTGTCATAATAATATAGCTATACGCTGCCGAATTGACTTTATTCGTAACTGCTCATCCGAACTGAGCGAAAAACGCTAATATTATGCTTGAAATTTTAAGAAGGATCCCCCTTTTGGGGCTTTTAGCGGCCCCGCCGCATATCGGTCCCGCTATTTAGGGCACTGGTCCCGCGTCATCCTAGGCGAAAATTGAGATGAGCGTCTAATGGCCAATGCTGAAGGGGTTTGTTTTGATCAATGCTTTTCTCCGCTTTTTCACATACACCCTCTCCCCCCGCACTCGATAATACTTGATTTCCAAAGTGACACGGGCGGGCGGTCCGGCCCCGCCAGGATGAAAAATGAGTCACAGCCGCGATAAAACAACGCGAATGTGACTGGTTTTGGAGAAACGAAACGAAAAAAAATCCATCCGTTTAAAGAGTCACAAGCACCTCGATTATTCGATAAGTAACTGTGACTTGTTTTGTAAAACATAGAGCGATAATTTTCTTCGATATAACACGTCACAGACATCAGCTTACGCGTGATTTCTAAAAGGGTTTTATAAAACCGACGTTATTACACCGGCGTTATAAAATAAGTCAGAGAGACATTGAGATTTTGCAATCAGAGCGTGTGTATTAACAGAAATGTATACGGATTCGATTCACATGCTCATTGTTTTTTTAAATCCCCTGTGACTCGATATTCTGTGCAAACGAGGAATTTGGGAAACCGGAGTCAAACGGTCCAATTTCCACCAGTTTCACGCTGAAGAATCGGTCAATGAGTATACCACGAGTAAAATCAGCGTCATTCTGAAGTGGTTGTATTCACTACACATGTCAATCTCGTGTTGGGAACACGAGTCGCATGTCATATCATATATCTACTGTGACTTATTACGTCTGTTTTACGTAATATATTAGGAAATAAAAAAGAAGTCGGGATCTTCCCCAATTTCTATTGACTTGGACTGTTTTTGCTGTGTAAGTGTGAGGTGAGATTTTTTCTCTCTCAATCTAATTGAGTGTAACCCGTATATCAAGCGTGTCAGAACTGAATGAATATCCCCTGAACCTCGACCGATCCCATTGTTATTGCCCCGCAGCAGCCAAAAATTATACACCAAAAACGCTAAAATATGCGATGCCTGCCAATTTTTTTTTAAAAATACCATTTTTTAAATGCAACTGTGTATAAAGCACGTTTGTCATTAAAATGATTTTGAGTCAGACATGCTTTTTTAGAATCATACTAAAAAAAAACATGGGTTTTTAAAAACCGGACGCGCATTCCTAATCAGATTTTATAATAAACAATGCTTGACATACTTTATTTTAGATTATTTATCTACTCTTGGCCTTGATTTTAATGTAGCTAAATCCAAGAATTTTATTAACTTCAAGTACCACGCTTAGTCATTATGACGCAAATAAGTTTAGTAACCTATACGAAACATCAAAATGCATTTCGTATCTTAGTTATAACATCAACTTGGGTTGGTTACTTAGGGTTATTCATAGATGTTTTTCTATATATAAATGGCTCAAAAATATATAAATCATTCAATGACTGTACCTTAAAAATAGTGTTTTTTGATTAGCTGCAAAAAATATTGTGACGCATAGCGTATACACATAAATTTATGGATTTTACTTACATTAAGATACTCCTTAATTTGCTCAATGATTACCATCCCTCTATTATTGTTGTCACTTCAGCTAATTCAGGCCAGTAGTTTTTATCAGAAGTGTAAATCAATAAACTGACGCATTAACTAGATACATTACTTGCAAATAAGGATAGAGTGCTCAAAAATAAAATTAACCAGCCTATTCCTCGTAAAGTGCGCCGTTCTATTTTTGATAATAATCTTGCGAAAAAAGTATAACTGACAAACAAAAATTTTTACGATATAGATTTGTCATTATAGTTGTTAAAAATACTTATTATTTCAATAGTTTCGAAACCCAAAACCTAGCTAATAGCTAAAATAATAAACAAAGTCAGATATTTTGAGAGGTAAAACAAAATTATAATATATACGCAGAAGACATTTTTGGTACAACACCCAAATGAACATAAATGATACCACATAAAATAAATCACGTACAAAGTAAACGTCAATATTTTAGTATGTACATTACACTTTCAAAGAACTAGAGTGGAAACTAGAGTATCCTTAAGAAACTAGAGTATCCTTTAATTTCGCCTAAGCGAGATTCAGGTCTGAAAAAAGCGTGGAAACTGTTGAATCCCCTCAATTATTGAAAAACCACGCAAGAAAATACTGAAGGTCCAACCATAGATGAACAAGGGGGGGGGGTAGGGTGGGGTCCACTTCCCTAGCCTCGAAATTTTGGGGCCCCCCTAGAAAAAAATCCAGAGGGGCCCCCCTCCCCCCAAATTTTCAACTTTTTTACCCCTGACCTTTTCTAGATTTTGAAATCTGACCCCCCGCCTCCCCTCTCGAGAAAATTTTAAGTACTTTTTTATACTAAATTTTATTGCAAAAACGTCAATTTTTAACACAAATTCATGTTTTTACATCCTTTTTATACCTAAATATTGCTTTTTATTCAATAAAACGTAGTATTATCTTATAAAAATACCATTATTAAATATTTAATGGTTTAAAAGTATTTTGTTTCGGAAATCGGACCCCACCTGACCCACCTCTAGGTTTTTAAATCTTCCACCCCGGGTCGACCCCCCCCTAGAAAGCTAGGGGGGGGGGGTTCGACCCCCCTAGGACCCCCCTCCTAGATTTTGAAATTTCATTTACCCGGGGTAAACACCGCTTTTTGACCGTGTTCATCTATGGGTCCAACCATTTGCGCGCAAACCATGCTCATGCAAATTAAACAACACCGTAATTAAATATTTTTTTACGAGAGATTCATGAAATATCATTTGCCTATACTTTCTTTATTTTTGTGTTACTTTGGCTTTATTTTTATTTTTTAAGTATATTTATGAAAGCGTTTTTATTAAGGCTTAGGCTTAGGCTTTTTAACAATTTTAGGGACTTAGGCTAAGACTTAGGCTTAGGCCTAGACCTAGACTTAGACTTAGGCTTAGGCTAAGACAATTTAACAATTTTAGGGATAACCCAAAATTAGTTTTAAAATTTTTTTATCTCAACTGACAGGCAAAAATTTAATTAGCTTAACGCAAGATATTTGCATATTAGGACCCTCTGCCTCTGAGTCAAAAATATAAGATCGCTAAGTCAACAAATGGAGACAACTATTTTACACCAGATATTTGCGTTTTGCAACCCGCTGGGTTAAAAATTATAATCTCCAATTCAAAAATCAAGAAAACTTAAATTTAAACTTTGGGCCTGTTTCTGTAATTTTGAAATAAAAAATAGATTCTATACCAATTTTAAGGCCAACTTTACTCTAAATTCTTAAAATTCACTAAATTTTTCTACACAAATACTTGTATCAGATTTTAAATCTACACCTTCTCAGAGTTTTTTTAGGTTTAAAAAATTTCTGACGAAAATTTTTGCTGTTAAATGAAGCAAGTCCGTTGTAATGTACATATTTTAATAAAATTAGGTAGGAAAAAAATCTTCTAATTCTGACCAGTAATAAAAAAATTTTATTTCGGTAAACATTAACCATTTGAAAATAAAATTTTGATTAGGATAGTAAGATAATTTGCTCCTGGGAAAATTCGCTCCCGAACACTTTCGTTCCAAAATAAAACACTGTTTAGCAATTACACATATGTACGCGTCAGTCAATTCGTCGTTACTCTGACAGAAAGACTCACAATCGTTATTCAATCAACGTGGCCCTGACTCATTTTGTTTAGATTGTTTGTGATTTAAGATATAAAAAGAGTCACAGGTATGAGCAATTTAAGACGCTTCTGACTTATTGTGTCAAAGTAACGATGATATGCTGTTTCAAAGCGGTAAAACTTCAAAAAATGTAAAAAATTCTGCTCTTACCTGGTGGCAGTGGTCCGAACTGGGCTTGAGGTTGGTAACCGGGTGGCGGGAACCTCGGTGCTGGAAATCCCGGTGGTGAAATTGGGAATTCCGGTGCTGAGACGGCGCCGTCTGAGTCCGTGGGTCCGTCCCCCAATTGAGCGGCAGTGGGCGGGAATTGAGGCGGTGGTGGATATCCGCGGACGGGATAGTCGTTCTTCCACTTGACCGTCCGGGTTCCGGCCGCCTTGTGGCGGGGCAGTGAGTTGCTTTTCCCTGGGTAGAACTGGTGGCGAGTTGAGTCGAAAGAGGGCGGCAGGTCGGCGGCCGACGGGAAGGCGGACGGCTGGCGCAGGGCGGGCTTGGGCGGCAGCGGGGGCGGGGGCCCGCCCACCCTGGCCGAGTAAGGCCCACCCCCCTCGGGAGGTGGCGGTCCGGCACCCGGGAAGGCAGTGGAGGCGGTGAAAGAATGCGGAGGCGTGTCCGAGAAGGCGCTGCGAGGGCTGAAAGAGGCGGGCCCTCCGCGGGGGACCAACTCCCCGCGTCGCCCCAGGGTGCTGTAGAGGCGCGGGGGTGGGACCCGGGCCGTTTGCGACACCGTCTCTCGCAGCTGGGACGACGGCCCACTATTGGTCGCCGAGGCGAAGTATTGATCGGAGGCGGAGCAAGGGACGGCGGTTGACACGGGCCGGCCACGACTGTCCAACACGCGCGGCTGGTGAAGGTTCGGAGTCCTCACGGCGCCGCCAGCAGCCCAGCGGTCCGACTCAGAGCGCTTGGGACCGCCGCCGGCTGCGCCACCGACTGCAGGGCGCCGCGGCTGGCGCGACGCGTGCTCCCCGCTGTCAGCTCCCTGCGGAACCAGCCGAGTGCGCTCGTCCGGAGCTCCGGAGTAACCCGAGCGATGAGCTTTGGCCTGAAATAAGCGGAAGAACACGTTAGAATTTTAAAAACCGTCATTATTCCTGATTTTTATTGAAATTTATATTTTACTCTGTGAGAATTAAAATGGGAGGAGCTAAAAACTTGGAGATCGCCACGCTCCTTGGAGATAAATTTTCTCCAAGCGCTCATTGGCTGAAAGTGATTCTCTAGCGTCATAATTCTTTAACGCTGAACAGTTTCAATTTAAATGGAAGGTTTTTGACCATGGTGAAATAAATAAACTCAAAATAGAACAGGAATCAAAAATGTGTCTATAGGCAGGCGTTTCTTGAACGAAAATCACTGTACAATGAACATCTCTAAAATTCACGAATATTTTAAAAATATTTTTCGTAGAACAGTTTAAAAAATTTAATAGTTTGGGTATGGGACTAAAATCGATTCATAAATTTTTCTCCCAAAACCGAGGAAATAAATCTCAACGAATCCACAATATTTAAAAATCTTTAACAGCGCGAAGAATACGACAGCGTGACTATTTTTTAATAATTATAATGCTTTAATTATTTCGTATGAGATTGAAAAAATAAATTTTCAAAAAAATTTTTGTATCGGGTCATTGGACATATTATATGTTATTATATATTATTGACCCACAAAATGCGACGTCCAGAAATAAGATCAGAATAAAACGAGTTTTTTTTGCCAAAAAACCAAAATAATCGAGTTATGTTAGCTTTTTTAAATGACAGATGGAAACTACAGAACTTAATCATGTAATCTTCAGCCTCATTTAGTACTTACTTGACCGAGGAGGTACACTTTACACCATCACCCATGACTTTACTTTATAACTCACACATTTATCAGGCGTCGTATTTCTGAAACAACAACAAAACGGGACTTGTTATGTACATGTAGTTTACTTAGTATTTTATAAAGAATAGTTAAATATTGTTTACAGATTAATTTACCTGCTGTTGTCGTATCTCCTCCATTTGTTGACGCGCTTTAAGCCCGAGAGAGGTCTGAGCGGTCGGTGTGGGAACTCCGGCTGCGGCCAGACCGCTGTCCGCACTGGGCTCTCGTGATATACCTGAATATTTAAATATACACATTTTTAAATATTAATTACGAAAACGAATGGTCGGATGGGAAAATTCTCGCATTTGCTGCTGAAGCTCGGGAGTTGAGTTCCCATTCCCATCAAGATACATTTTATTGTTTATGAAAAAAATAATAACTACTTTTAAAAAAGTCAAACCAAAACGTAGATTAAAATTTTAACATTGTAGTATTTTCGAAGTTCATTACAGTTTGGCGAGTATAACAAAAATTTAACTTTTATAGTTTGATAACGCTTATACTATTATAATACCTCTGTAACAAAGGTTTAGTTCAATTTAAATTTGATTCAGTTCAACTATTGAAGGTACATTGAAAAAAATTTTGTCATTGGCATAAAAATAAAATAACTAGCTTATTTTTCGTTAAAGTTTGGATAACAACTGCGAAAAAAACTTAAACTGCATATATAAAACTGTTAGTCAAGCTTACAAAAATAACCATTTTTAGCATTTAAAAATACTGATAAATATATGACAATATTGTCGGTTAAAAAACGGGTATATTAATTAAAAATTAAGACACAAAGATAATCCCAGTCACATAAAAAATGGGAAATATAGTAATAATATTGTCCAGAAAGAAAGTGTACGTTAAGTCAAATATTACCAAATTCAAATTTTATTTTAATCTAACCTTTTAAATTTTTTGACTGTACATGAATAGGACGATGACTATAAAAAAAGTTGGCTAAGATGGATGGATGGTGTTTTTGTAAGGTAATTTTTTTCTAAATTTTCCTCTCTTTATTTAACTTGTTTGAAACTGAAGTGCGAATTACAAAACTTTGTTTATATACATTTAGAAGGACTAAAAAAGTTATTTAACTCATTTTCAATAAAGTATAAACCAATTTAAAATAATGGTTGATGGTTTAAAATTAAAAGTTGATAATAACACTCACCACAAACGAAATAAAAAAAACCCACACCAAAGTCTACTTTTTCTTGTAAAAACCTATTCATTTATTACTGCCCTGAATCAACCAAAATTTTATATTTAAGTTTTGTTTGGCTACCTTAGCTATCTTTCTGCAAAGTTTTTTTAAAATTTCAACTAACCCGTTACACTCAAACTTAGACTTTCAGTTTATTGTTAAAAAAACACGTCTTAAAAACACATGATAATGTCATTCTCTTGAGCCATGTAAAGCTTTTTTTGTGATAATTCTTAAAAAATTCATTAAACACGACTTTTTGGAGTGTGAAAAAATTCTTGTCCGCGTAATCACCAAACTTTTAATACAACCCGATTATTTCCGCTAATTTACTTATATTAAAAAATGTAAAAATTCTCACCCAAGCTGTGACCTCGTTTTGAAACAATAAATGTCGTCATATCAAATTACGTTTTAGCTTTTGTTTAGCTAATATAAACGGCGCCAAAAGATGTTTTCAAATTATTTTAGACGTTTTTTTGTAAAATGAACGCATATTGGCGAAAACACTGAGTAAATAAGCAATTTTGTTCGGACGTTACGGCTATATAAAACAAATCCGTACTACTGGAAATTTATCACGGAGAAAATCTGTCAAAATCGTAAAATTAGATTTGACTGGAATGTATGTGTGGGAGACAAAACGCAAGAATAAAAAATTACCATGAATTCTGAAGTGAAATTTCTATACCTCAATAAAACTACCATAATCCAATATGCTACGCTCATCGTGCATCAATTTAAGCTTTAAGTAGTATTTATATTAATGTATCGATTTATATTAGTATTAAGACAAAAATACTTTTTAGTCATTTTTTCTGAATTGTCATTTTTTTCTTGATTGCATTTTTGATTTTACAAAATTTCAAAACGATAGACATAAAAATTAATAAAATTTTAGCTTCCAATATTCAATTTTCATTTTGTGCACGTGCAGCTTTAATAAAATTGCATTTTTTGCCTTTTCTTGTTCATATTTACAAATAATGCTTTAATTATTTGAATATGAATATAATGTTTTAATGAAAATACACTCTTGATGGATTAAATATTTTTTGGTTAAATATAAAACATCATTAATTTACGCAATTTCAAAGTGTTGTATGTGTATACATAGCTAGTATTTTGTTAAAATCAAACATACTAAAAAGATACAATTCCTCCACTTTTAGCAATGTACATATACTGCTTTAAAACAAAAAGAAGAGTAACAACATGTATAGAAAGTTACAAAAATCAACTTTTTGAAAATCCGTTTTCATAAATTTACTTGTACTTGTCTAAAAATTAAACGATTCTAAGGTTTTTAATGATATTATGAGACATATTTAATATTGTCAATTGTTGGATATATCTTTAAATTTATTTAAATTAAACACATTTTTCAAATTATATTTTATAAATACAATCGTGAATTAAAAAAAAAACAATTACAAGACACTGCGCAAAAACATTAGATTTTAAAAAGGCGGTTTGATTTAAAGTTAAGGGTTGGCGATATTTTATCAAGAAAATAGAAATAAAGGAGATATGGCGTCTTATTGAGCTATAGTTGGACCTGTAATTCTATACCGGCATACCTAATGAAGAAACTTCTGACTAAAAGCAAATGATAATTTGATAGCTTCCTTGCACAATACTACTCCCATAGAAATCGAACAAATGCGATTAGCCGTTGGGTGGCACAGATTATAGTAGTTTTTAAAAAACATATCGAATTTTTTTATTGTCTTATTTTATGATACAATTATTTTTAATAATGTTGTCAGAACTACGTCTAGACAATCTAATTTCCATGTTAAATAACTGTAAGAAAATAAAGACGTTGATTCATACGTAAAACCGAAAATTAGCATGACACTATAGAAATGATGATAATGATAATGACACTATAAGAACTTTGATGATAATGATGACGAAGAAAGAAAATTATATCAAAAAGTTAAAGGTTTTAATAGAGATTTGATCGCGTATGCGTCACATTTAAAAGAATAACCGCAGACCCAAATTTTATTGGTGCCCGGAAAAAATACCTTCTGCAAAATATCTTCCGGAAAAAATATCTTCTTTCAGCAGAAAATTATTCAGTATTATTAAAAACTTTTAAAGCTTTTTTAAAACTTTTTTATTTCGTTTTAGCTTAATTTTAAGATTTCGCTTAGGCTTAGGAAAAAAAAGTTTTCTTTAGTTGAGAATTTAGAAGTCTTTCAGAAGATATTCTTTCAGAAGATATTTTGCAGAATGTATTTTTTCCGGGCGCCATTAGGTCGGTTTAGGTCGGTCGTAATACAAAATTTGCATACTCACCTGCAGGTTTGGTTTCGTGGGTTTTGACCACAGCCACTGGGCTGGGGTGGGAAGCACTGGTAGAAGGCAAAACCGTCTCCCGCCGCGATCGGATGAACTTGAGCTTCAATACCAACCGCCTGGGAATGGACATGATCACGACGACGTCGTCGATACTCATTTGCGTCACGTCCACATTGTTCACCATTAGAATTTCGTCACCGGGCGAAATCACCTCCGAGTGCTTCACTAGCTCGCTCCCTGAAAACAAATATATATATATAGAATATAATTCTTGCTAAAACGAAATTGAGAATGAAATAATTCCCGTTAACTGAGTTGCTTATTCAACCAAAATAACATAAAATAAAGGAAAAATACTAATTTGCGTCTTTACTAGCTCGCCGGCGTTTTAGTAGCTCGCTGCCTGAAAACAAGAATAAAATTCCTGCTGAAACGAATTTGATAACGGGAAAATCTCCGTTATCTGAGCTGGTCATCCAACCAAAAATTATAACATAAAATAAAGAAAAAAATATCAATTTGCATTATATTATGTCCACTATCAATTTGAATTTAGTCACCAGGCAATTTTTTTCGTCCTCTCGTACTCCACTAGCTCGCTCCCTGAAAAGAAATTTATAGGCATTTTTCCGTTATCTAAATTGTTTTTCCAACCAATAATATCAAATAAAGGGGAAAATATTAGTTTAGTTGCTATTGCTATTTAGTTCTCTAGTTGTGGCCCTTTTGGCAAACTCAACGTGGTTGGTACAAATTTTCAGTGAATAAGAAAAAAAAAAGAAACTAGGAAGCAATATCACAGCGAATTAAAACAATCATTGTTTACTGTTAAACAAGCAAGTTAGTTGAACATCATGGTTTTTATAAATTAATGATTACATTTAAATGGATTTGTCTTGAATGGTTATGACATAATCCCCATTTTTTATTTAGTACACAACTGCTCCACTTGCATTTGGTATGCCTATAGTATTTCGAATTGCCCTTTTTGAAGCAAGCTATAATTGAGGCACAAACTGATTTAGGTGCGCCTTTTTTATGGCCCTTACACGTCCTACAAGTCATAAATAGAATCATAACCACTCAAAAGCCGCTATTGTGGCACTAAATGTGTGATCAAGATATGTAGTTACGTATTTTACATTATTATTTTTAGTTAAACTTGCTGTCTGATATCGTACGATCTAATATAACAGTTGAATAATTGATTTATTGATTATTTCAAAAAATTTACCTTCACCGAATCTAGACACAAAGACGCCGTCGTATCGATCAATACCATTCCCTTCTCTTAAATACAAACCTAAACTTTGCCCAGGGCGTTTGATCAACTCAATGGTTTGGCAGACGAAAAGTTCCGGAGCTCCGGTTGATATATATTCCTGATATTCGAATCTGAAATTTCATATAATAAAGACAAACAGTAGCATTTATCATTTAAATCAAGAATATAAATCATTTAATAACGGTATTCTAAAATAAACTAAATTCATTAATAATGGGTGGATTTCGACGAACTTTTCAGAAAAAAGCTTAGAAGGTCAAAAACTTAAATTTTAAATTTAGTTCCCATTAAACCATTACAACTATATTAAAATTTTTTGCTTGAAGAAATGCAGTTAAATTTGAAAAAAAATTGCTATGAACTTTTTTATAACTAATAAAGTCCAAATCCTTATTACAAATATAATTTTTAAGGAAAACACTACTTTATCAATAAAAAAACAATAAAGAGTAACACCACGGAATGATTTCGAATTCTACAAAAAATAGCGTGAATTACTATAAAAATACAGTTTTTTTGGCTGTTTATTAGCAACACATGACTTTGTTTGATCACAAAATTTGCAATAAATGAAACTACACACGGTCTAAAAAGTGTGTCGCAACTATTGACTCCCATTATTTGGTGGTACTCAAGTACGTTTTCATACTCTTTCGATCTTTCTTAGCCGCGCTCGTTCATCCACTTGGTGTTTAAACAGTTTTGAGGTTTAATCCCTCGAATTAATTGTAAAACAATACACTTCGTATCAGACGGTGGTAAGTATTTGTCCTTTGGACAAAGTTCAAAGGACAAACTCCAAAGGTAAAAGTCCAAAGGACAAAAAAGTATGAACACGTTGTCCTTTGGACTTTGTCCAAAGGACGTTTTGACGCTGTATTTGTGGCTTGAACTGTGTCAAAAAGACGTTTTGTCATAAGTATCAACTAGTCTTTACTTTTAATTTTTGTTGTTTTTTAATTTGATTTAAAAAAAAGATTTTTGTTAAATGTTTTAGATAGTGGACTTACTTATCAAGCACTCGTGCTGAAAGACCTTGTATACCGGCAGACGTGAGAGTTGAGGTTTGATTGTCCACTTCGCGAATTTTCTTGTACACGTCCTGAGTGAGTTTGCTCTCCCTCTCCCCTGAAATACAAATAAAACAAATTTATTTTGCAAAAAAAAGTTAAAAACGTCCTCATGTTTTAAAATGATATCTAAGTCACTGGTTTTTTCGTAAACGCATTTCAATCAGTTACATAAATGGGCAAAATAATGCGTATTTGAAAAACAGGCCACGTGCGATGCAAACGTACATTATTTCGTATTTTTTCAGTTGTCTCATTGATCATCCATTTTCCTTAAAGCCGGATACGCAAGGCCGAAAAATCAGCTCTAATAGCATACCCAAACACTACGCATGATAACAATAATCAATATAATATTACCAAAAATATAATATATTTTTGATATTACTAGCTTAGATTTTCTGCGCTGCGACTTAATATTTCAAACTCCTGTACAACCAGACAAGCGTTCTGTCACTAAATCACGACTTTGACAACGTTTTAGCTATAGCCACCATTTTCATAAGGTAACTGACTTAAAGTCGCCCAGGCCTTAATTTCGGCACCGGCTATTATTTTTGCAATGCGCATAGGGATAAACATATTGATTAACCTGTATTAACCTGTATTTTCTTGAGATTATATAAAAACATTTAAGAAATAAATTTTAAAATGGGCGTACATCTCACCTAATATTACTGAATTAACTTAAAATAGTACGGAGGTTCTGATTAGTCGAATTTTACATATAGGTTCACTCACAGATTTTCTACTATCAGGTATTACATTAATCGAAGCTAGAATATAACAGAGTATTAATTGGTCGAATTTGGCGTCAATCAGACTGCTTAAGCTACAATTTAATTCAATTTTAATTTTTAGTGTTAGGGCCTGAAAGCCTTAATGTCACAAGCCTAGAGATTTAATATAAAAAATTAATAAATTGGTTTAAAATTTATTCATTTTATAAAAACTATAAGACAGCGAAAGCGTTTTTGAATTTTTTTAAGTAGTTTTTTAAGTTTAATATTTTGTGTTTTTAAAATAGAGTACCAGTACCGATGTGTTTTCACATTAAAAATTAAAATTTTTAGTCCCCATAATTGAATAAAAGATACCAATAAAACAATTTCTAAATGTTTTCTAAACGTTTCATCAAATCTGATGTCGTCAAAGATACATTTAACGATTTTTTTTTATTAAAAGGATTTTTTTTTCATTTTCTTTTAGTAAACTAATCGATTTGATGTCTCGGAACAGGCTAATGCAACAACGTCGAAAATTCACTTTCCCATGCGAGCCGAAAACTCATTCAAAGCTAACATCATTAACTCAAAATACACACAAAAACCTTTAGAATACAAAATAACAATAGTAGTAACGCTAATAACATACACAATACATTCCCGTAAATACGAAAATGCAGTATTTATTAGGCGTCAAAAAAAACCAAAAATAATTTTATCAATGAAACGTTATTTTTAAATCAGTATAAGTATTAGTGTATTGCTAATAATTAAGCTAGATATTAAATTTTTTTTCCTAAATCTTTAGTTGCATTTTAAACTGCTTTATGGTTTCATTTTCATAGCATAAATAAAACAAAATATAATAAAATTAAAAATGTAGTTTGGTTAAAAAGGATTTGATAAACATTTTTTGGTGCTTGGGAAACGTAATCGAATCAATACAAACGTTAAAACTTTTATCATCTCGAGAGTTAAAAACTTAATTTAATATTAACTTTAGTTAAATCGATTTTCGATGGAGCCTTGGGAACTTGGAGCCAAAAATAAGGAACTTGGAGCCAAAAATAGGGAACTTGGTGCCAAAAATAACTTGGAGGCAAAAATAGGGAACTTGGAGCCAAAAATAGGGAACTTGGAGCCAAAAATAGGGAACTTGTAGCCAAAAATAGGGAACTTGGAGCCAAAAATAGGGAACTTGGAGCCAAAAATAGGGAACTTGGAGCCAAAAATAGGGAACTTGGAGCCAAAAATAGGGAACTTGTAGCCAAAAATAGGGAACTTGGAGCCAAAAATAGGGAACTTGAAGCCAAAAATAGGGAACTTGGAGCCAAAAATAGGGAACTTGGAGCCAAAAATAGGAAACTTGGAGCCAAAAATAGGATTTAGGGTCGATGGAGCCTTGGGAACTTGGAACTGGAACTTGGAGCCAAAAATAGGGAACTTGGAGCCATAAGTGGGGAACTTGGAGCCGTAAGTAGGGAACTTGGAGCCGAAAGTAAAAATCGCTAAAACGTATTCCTAAGCCGAAGCGAAGCCTAAATATAGCGCTAAACCATTTTTTTCTTAAAGGCTCCAAGTTCCCATTGCTCGTGGCTCCAAGTTCCCAAAAATTTTTCATGGCTCCAAGTTCCCTGCTTGTGGCTCTAAAGACCCTGTACCAAAAATAGGGAACATGGAGCCAAAAATAGGGAACTTGGAGCCAAAAATAGGGAACTTGGAGCCAAAAATAGGGAACTTAGAGCCAAAAATAGGGAACTTGGAGCAAAAAATAGGGAACTTGTAGCCAAAAATAGGGAACTTGGAGCCAAAAATAGGGAACTTGAAGCCAAAAATAGGGAACTTGGAGCCAAAAATAGGGAACTTGGAGCCAAAAATAGGAAACTTGGAGCCAAAAATAGGATTTAGGGTCGATGGAGCCTTGGGAACTTGGAACTGGAACTTGGAGCCAAAAATAGGGAACTTGGAGCCATAAGTGGGGAACTTGGAGCCGTAAGTAGGGAACTTGGAGCCGAAAGTAAAAATCGCTAAAACGTATTCCTAAGCCGAAGCGAAGCCTAAATATAACGCTAAACCATTTTTTTCTTAAAGGCTCCAAGTTCCCATTGCTCGTGGCTCCAAGTTCCCAAAAATTTTTCATGGCTCCAAGTTCCCTGCTTGTGACTCTAAAGACCCTGTACCAAAAATAGGGAACTTGGAGCCAAAAATAGGGAACTTGGAGCCAAAAATAGGGAACTTGGAGCCAAAAATAGGGAACTTGGAGCCAAAAATAGGGAACTTGGAGCAAAAAATAGGGAACTTGGAGCCAAAAATAGGGAACTTGGAGCTAAAAATAGGGAACTTGAAGCCAAAAATAGGGAACTTGGAGCCGTCGGTGGGGAACTTGGAGTCGTAAGTTGGGAACTCGGAGCCAAAAGTAAAAAATCCCTAAAACGTTTACCGAAGCCTAAGCGAAGCCTAAATCTAACACCAAACCAATTTTTTCTTAAAGGCTCCAAGATCCCATAACTCGTGGTTCCAAGTTTCCAAAAATTTTTGACGGCTGGCTCTAAGTTCCCTGTTTGTGGCTCCAAGGACCCCGTACCGTTAAAATTTTATAATCATTTCGTGTTTTACCGAAAGCTCTCTAAATGATAAAAGTATTAACGTTTGATTTATTGAGTCGTAGTTGGAAAAGTTAATAAGTTAGATTCAGCAAACTAAATTTTTTTAGTTGCATAATAATATTAATTTTTTTATAATGAATTTCACACTGTTTGAAACATACATACATTTTATGACATATATTCCGTACTTTAAAATTGACAATCGTAAACAATTTAAACGTGCAACATGACAAAAAAAACCATAAAAGCATATTGATTAAAGAATTTTTTAAATCGGAAACTTTGCTTAAAAACTAACGTTTTCTAGCGTTAAAGTTAAATTTGTAATCTTATTTGAGACTTTAGTTTTTTTTTATTTTATATTATACGTTTAAGATAAAATTTTACAAAAATGTCGTGGTATTTGAAATCAACCAGCAACACTTTGTGGGAATTTTTTTAACGCACGACAAAATTTTAGTTAGTAGTAGTGTATTAGTATAAACAGAAATGCTTCTAAATATGGTATAAATATCAAAAATTATAGGTAAATTATATTTGGCTGGCATCATAAAATTGTATAGGTGACATGAAAAGACTACTATTAAAATTGTGCGGTTATGACGTGTTTTTAGATGAATTTGAACGCAATTTTTTTTCAATCTCGCCTTGTCATCAAATTTCCAAAATTTGTGAATGTTAGCCAATAAAAATTCAAATTTCTGTACAAAATCTATTAATTTGATAAACAATTTTTGAAAGAGGTAATTCGATTTTTAATAATAAATCATTTTTGCTAAAACTGTTGAGTTAATTGGTTGTTAAATAATTGATTCAAAAGTCGACGCTAGTTATAACTTTAATTTACCCATAGTTTTAACAACGTTTAAAAAAATCGCGGTTAAAACAAATAGGAATTTTTATATTTTATTCGTATTGCTTTTATAGTAAACTTAAATAAAAAAGCATAGCACAGTTTTGTTCACCTTACCACTGATTGGCTTAATGCAGGTACAAGCGGAAAGCATATCTTGAATTCGAAATCGTTCAAAAAGCGAGATAAGCGTTGTTTCATGAATACTTTATTAGGAGTTGGCGACAGAAAACTAATAAACTTTGCAACACTATTTTTCTTCAACATTTATTCGCGTTTTTTACAGAGGAAAAAGGCTCCAATGTGCCGCTTATGGTTCGTCCTTTCTGTAAAACTACTAGACTACGGAGTTGACGTGTCGCTGCTACTTAAGCGTTGGAAAAGCGTGTCGGCTGTGGAGTAAAGCGAGAAATATACGCATTATACTAGAAAATTTTAAGCGAACATAATTTTCCGTAACGCGATATGGCGTGAAACCAAGGAATATTAGGAAAATAAAGAGGATAAGAGGGAAATTGAGCGTTCGAAAAATTTGAGCATGCTGCAGAATGATTTATCCCCAAAACGAATAGCGCCGTCATCGATAATTTATATTATTCGATGAGTGTGTCCCATTTTTTTTACTCTACGTAATATTATGAAATGACAAACTGATATATTTTTCGCCGTATTTTTGAGGTAATTAAAAAAAGGCACAACTGTTTACCGCAAAATTAGCGCGCGAGCCACTGACATAGTAAACGCGATTGTTTCTAAACAAATTTTAAATAACAAAACGAAGCATAATGGGGGATGTTTTTAATAGCTAAATGGCTTTAATCGAGGAGTTTTTTTCTCATTATTTAATTGTTATTCGTTATTATGGGATCTATGATTCATTGGCGCTAATTAATATTGGCATGAGGGAAAAATCTCCATGTACATATCGTAATTACTACGGCAGATTGAGCCACAATTCGTATGAAATACGTGTGCCTATGACTCATTTAGGATTATTTTATATTTAAACAGCGTTATAGTGACTAGAGAATAAATCACAGACACGTGTAATATATAATGACTTTGGCTAATTTTGCTGAAGTGACGGCGATACAGTGTCTTACGGGGTGAGTGAAATATAATTAAACGCAGTGCTGAATGAAACACTAAAGAAGTAGAGTTTTAGAGTAAATAAAACAAAAAAAAAGCTGTAAGCGTAAAAAAAGAAGAAAAACTAAACACAAATAATACCGATGTCAACTCATAAAGTATTTTCATGTCAAATTTATGCTTGTTTATTATTATTCGTATAAAAGTGCAAATATGGTGGAGTATGCATGTGTCCCAAAAATACATTTTACCTACAATAAAATTATGTACTTAAATGACAAACAGCGGCGTGGGGTATTTAAATAAAAAGCGTATGATCAAGTATATATAAAAATTAAATAATAAAAAGAAAAATGATAATTAAAGAACGAATTATACGGATAATGTGTGGATCCAGCCAAAAATTTAATTATATATGCATAAATTTATGTGCATTATGCATTATTTTTTAAATTCTATGCATATGCATAGTTTACTAATTTTATGCATTCGTATGCACTTTTTAGTTAGTTGTTAGTTTTATGTATACGTATGCATTTTTTTGTAAATTTTATTTATACATATGCATAAAATATTAAAATTTTTGCATAAAATTATATGCTTTTAAAATATATAAATTTAAAAAAAAATTACATTATTTTTAAAATTATACGCATACGTATGAATGTTTTTGTTAATTTTATCCAGAAGTATGCATAAAATTTACAAATAAATGCATACGTATGCATATTATTTTAAAACTATGCATATGCATATTTTTTAAATTATATCTTTTAAAAATAAAAAATAAATAAAAATTGCATTATTTTTAAAATTATATGCATACGTATGAATTTTTTGTTAATTTTATGCAGAAGCATGCATAAAATTTACAAAAAATGCATATATATGTATGCATAAAAATTAAAAAATGCATACGTTTGCATAAAATTTGCAAATTATGCATACGTATGCGCATATAATTTAAAAAAAGCCATACACGTATGCATATAATTGTATGCATGCGTATGCATTTTGGTTAGATTCACACATTTCTCGTATAGCCCGTTCTTTATTTGTCATTCTACTTTTTTATTAATTAATTTTCATGTATACTTGTAATTTTTTTTGTATACTTGTACTTTAAAATTGAAAAAAAAATTTCGTGATGGATACCATTACAGTCTGCGAAACTTTCCGATTTTGAAACCACACTATATATTCCGGTGTGTAGCAAGTTAAAAAAATGCTTTTTGGTAAATTTTTTAGAAAAAAAATTTTGGAGAGAAGGAAATGGTTCCATACGTAAGCATTCTTTTTTTTTATTAACTAAAAATTTTTTTTATTATTTTTGTAAATATTTTTATTTTGTATTACTCGTGGACTAATAACAAATTTAATATATTTAAACAGCGCTTAATGATATTTTATTCCACTAATTCTTCTAATCCTATCTATTAAAAAGAGAATAATTTTTAACAACTACTGACATACTCACTTTTATTTAAACGAATTTACATAAAAATAAAATCCAAAAACGGTACTCTTTTCCATATAGAATAAAAATAAAGGTAGGTTAACTTAGTAAAATTCGGCTAATTTTAATTTCAGGCACTGACTTTTATTCATTAAAGTTGTGAAATGATCTACCTATAGGTAGATAGATCGTTGTGTCATTTATCCAGCCATACGCAGTCCATTCCATAACTTTGTGTGCACGGAAAAAATAACAGCCGGTGGCCGAAATTAATACTGGCCGGTTTTAATTCAGTTACCTTATAATAGGCATTTATAAAAACTACTCACCTTTACTATAATCCAATTCCGGACCCCTCCGCTGACCTTGCCAAGCCATCTTTCCGCCAGCCCTGGGCTGGGCCGGGCCGGGCTTGAACCCGTTCTGGTTAGGATCGTACTGAAAAATCTCTGTCCATATATAACATCACTTCTTATAAAGCTGGAGATTATTTTTTTGCGGTGTTAAACCAAAATGCGAAATGTTTTTTTTTTTTTTGTAAAAGAAAACGGCTTTGAAGCTGTCAAAGCTGCTGCAATCGAGTTTTAAACTTTTACGAAAGCACAAATGTAACTTAACAGTGTGTCGACAGTTTTGAACTTTCAGGATTTTTTAGCTAATCACGTTAGAATCATACAGAACCTTTAATGCCGAGTAATATTTGTGATTTTCGGCTATATGTTTTGCTTCATGGGGATCAAAGTAAAAAGAGCTTAAAATTGGAGATCTCTATCTTCATTGGAGATCAATTTTTTTCAAAGCCCTTTTGGCTAAAACTTTTATAATTCTGTCGAGATATTTCATACTGAACAGCTTCCGTTCAAATGGGAGGTTTTTGACCATTGTGATAAACCAATAAAAGGTATTGCTATAAATTGTAATTTCTAACAATTGGCTTGATATCGCTCATTTATTGGTACTTTAACAGCAACAAATTAACATCATGTTTATATTAGTAGGAATAACTGCTTTTATTTTAACTTTTT
>JASAMX010006337.1:0-32870 GCA_030248175.1 Microlaimidae sp. YZB2_3
CTATAGTAAAATTTTTACGACTTTGATTAGTCTTCATTTGTCCTATTGGTTTACTTAAAAGGTCGTTAGCAATCTATTTGGCTTTAAAACAAGGTTTAATTTTTTATGATGTATTTTTTAAAATGTCAATAATAAAACTTTTTGGAGGTCAACCGCAACACAAAAAAGAAATTTTAGACATATGTATAGCTACCTTCACGAATCTTGACACGTCCATTGTAATTCCTACTGAAGCCTTTGGAGCATCCAGTCAATAGACTAGTTCTGAATAAGCGTCTTTTACTGTACGAGAGAGGGCACAAAAAGAAAAAAAAATTGCAAAAATCGTAGCTTTCTTAGTTTATTTAGTGTAAATCTATAATTAAAATTAACCTATAACACGATGATATGTTTCACTATGTTGAAGTGCTTTCATCAGTTTGTGCTACATAAATTTTTGTTTTTTGATTAAACATCACAATAGTTAAAAATCATCACTGAAACAGTATTTTTGTGAACAATGATTTTGACTTAGCAAAAAAAAGTTCAAATTTGTGCTTTGAAACTAATTTCAAGCCTACATAGGTTTTTTAATGTTAGATTCTAAAATTATTCAAAATATAATAATTACTTTAAAAAGTCGATTTCAAACGTTTTCTGTGATTGAAACATTAAAAATGCGGGAACCAAGTGCGCCAGCAGCGCCGCACATACAAAGCGGACGAAAAATGAAATCCTCAAAAAAACGCTTTTGCTTTTGTAATATTAAAAAGTATCTTAAAAAACTTTGAAAGGGAAAGAGGTAAAGATTTTAAACCAATACGAATTTTTGAAATATTCGAAACCATAAAATGTACTAGTCACTTGCTGTTTCTCAATTTTCCCTACATATGATTGGCGCTAGTTGTCATTGTTTCCTCTTCGTACACTAAAAAACCCTTATTCAGAACCAAAGGTAAATCCAACGTGGCTGCAACAGTTGTCCGTTGGATTAAAAAATGTCCCCCGTTAAATAACCACTCAAGTCACGAGAATCTGACGTCACTTTATCAAAAAATACTCGGTATTAAATCCAGTCTACAATAGGGTGATAACGTGACGTCAGATTATTCATGATTAATGGGGGGCATGTTTTAATCCAATGAACAACTGTTCAGCCACATTAGGTTTACCTTTAGTATCATAAACTTGACGTACAATTTACGTTTTTACACATAAGATGGTTCATTGCTGAAATATAATTTATCGCACACTGGCCGAATTGCTATATAAATAAGAAAGGTATATTTTTTTGCATATATTTAAAAATTAGATTTTGCTTACGCGTTTCGCAGAAACGCAGTCCAAAGCTGGGTGACAACTGGCGAAAGGGGCTGGGCGATTTGGAAATTTCCGCGATGGGGTTGGATGGAGCTGGAGCCCCAGAGATGCAGTAAGTCCAGAGCGTGAGGCGTCCTTTCCAGCTCACGCTGGCTCGCCCATTTTTATTCGCCCCGGTTCTTGAAAACTGTAGAAAAAAAAACGGGAGCCGCGTCGTCGCGGGACCTCAATATCGCCTCTTGAAACATAGGCGCCCGATATAGGAAGTCGGTGTACAGCTGAAATAGTAATGACAGAGGATTTTATAAATTAGATTGTAGAATAACTTACTTAAATTCGGCCGGCTCATAATTTCAGCCATCGGTTGTTGTGTTTGCATACTTAAAACTATGAAATGAACTGCGTATTTTTAGGTAGATCGTCGTGTCGTCTACCTATTTTTCATAACTGGTATGTATGTGCATAGCAAAAATAACAGCTGGTGGCCAAAATTAAGGCTGGCGAAATTAAAGCTAGTTATCCCATAGATAGCCAACGTCTACTAAAAATTCTGTTTGCCAAAAATAGTAATGACATGGAATTTTCACTAAAAATTATTGCAATCTGAACTAAAAATTAATAAGATTTTTGATAAACTAAAATAATCTGTAACGTAAATGTGAAAACAAATACAAAACTTTAATTAAAACAAATAACCTGTATGGCCGCTTGCAGAAAATTGTACAAATTTTCCGATGGGTGCAGATTGAAATATTGGAATTTTATGGCGTCTTTTAATAGTTTCTTTTGGAATGTAGAAAATCCGCCGTAAACTGAGGTATCAAATCTTGAACGAATATTTTTTGCGTTAGAGTACGATTTTCGTTGGCAAGTTTTTGAACTACAAAAAAAACAAAATATAAATTATTTGATCAAAGAAAAAACTAGAAAATTCTGAGCAAAAAACTGCAATCAACACTAACAAAATACCTCAAAAAAACAAAGTAACGCAAAAAATTGTTAAAATTGTTTAACTAGGCTTTATATGAATCTTTACTCAGAGACTAAAATTAAAACATAATTTTTATTTCTGGACTGAAACGACGATTGGTTAGAAACGTAATGAAACAATACTTTACTTTGCTACACTGTAGTGTATATGAAAAATTTACATATAAGAAAAGCAGCTTCATCTTCTTTATTCAAACCCATTAGCACAGTTTTGCCTGATTCTATCAGACTTTGTCTTCTTATGGCAAGATCCTGCTGAATAACGTTTTTTGGGCTCAACGACCACAATGAGGGAGCCTAAAAACAAAAGTTCAAAAAATAAGGGAGTCTAAAAACAAAGTTTATAAGTCGTATGCCTTTTTTTAAATCAAACCTCAAAATATCAAACATCAATATTTAATTGTCGTTAAAAAACTTTTACACTCCAAATCAAGTGTTTGTATATATCTAATCTTCACCAAAGACAAATTTGTATCAGCTAAAAAATTTAATTTGAGATAATGGTGCTACATGTTTGTTTGAACCGTATATGTTACATGAATTGAAAGTTGTAACACCCTGAACATTTGTAAGTATTTTGAAAATACTTAAAACTTTTACATATACGGCATATTCAGATTAATCCTTATAAACAGACCAAACTGAATCCGCTAAACTCATCATTATAGCTGAAGATTGAATGATTGATTGGTTGTACAACCATAGCCTTATTCATAGGCACTATCTTTTTACAGTAAAACCTATGTCTGTTTGATAAACCATATACACGCGCAAAATAGCTTATGTTCAACAACGGTGGGTCAACTAAAAATATATCAGTGTGCCTGTACGATATTTAAAACATAAGTTATTTACTTTTTTTGTTTTAAATTATGTTTCATCTAAAGTTGTATTCTTTTTTAAATTAGAAAACTATCAATTCGTGTATTAAAAAATTGACCCAGGAGAGAATTTATCAAATCGATTGTATTATCACTGAATATATGTCGAAAATATAACTATTTTTATCTACCATAATTTATTATTATTTACCATTATTAATCATCAATCATTCATCATTATTGATCATTATCCATAATAATTTTTACCCATCATTATAGTTCATTCATTGTAGTCTTTCATTTATTTTCCTATAATCTATTATCTATTGTCAACCCTTGTCATTCATCATCCATAATCATTCATCATTATTCACCAGCATTCATTATTTATCATCATCTATTGTCATCCTCTTAATCCATCACCAATTACATGATCATGATCTATCAACATCATTCTGATGATGATTTTTGCAGCAAACCAACATTTACCAACATTTTTATCAATGCTGATAGCATCATCATCATCATAATCATCCATTATCTAACATCATCTAACATCATCGTCATCGATGTTTCCATCATTTAATATCATCAACATCAATAATTACCGTACATTTACATACAGCACGATTTTGCCGCACTTTGACTCTGCAAACACTGTAGAATGGAACTGACAATGCAACATTGAATTTGAACGGCCAGATTGGCCGTGTAGGTGCGGGACTTGTCGTCCATTTTTTATAATCACACATCACCATTCATCAGTTTTTATTATTGATAATCATCCATTACTATCCTCTTCATTCATTGTCCATGGTGCATTATCATTGTCTATTTTCATACACCATCATTATAATAATGTTGACAGGTAAAAAAATTTTCATCAATGTTGATGGCATTATCATCGTTAATGCTTTCATCATCTACCATCATTATCATTATCATCATCATCACCCTTCACTTACATAGAGCGCGATTTCCGCCGCACTTCGACCCTGCAAGCACTGGAGAATAGAACTGTCGACGGGGCAGCCTATCTGGGCAGCCAGGGTGGCCGTGGAATTGCGGGAATGCGCAGTCACAGCCCAGGGAGCCAACACGCTTCCGCTCATTAAAACAGCCGCGTTGAATAATTCTAAATCAAAAGTTGTATTTTCGTATTGTCATGCTTTTAATAACAACTACAAAAGCAAGTTTTCCTACAGTTTTTCGATTTTTTTTATGCAAGTAAGGACTACTTTTAGAGCGATAGGTTGGAGGCGACGGTAGGTTGAAGGTATATAGAAAACACTATAAACTACCTCGTAGACAGGTAGCAGGCAGAGTGGAGGCTGGTAGAAAGCAGCCAAAAATGTCTTGGAGGCAGGTAAGATGCAAGGCGGAGATAGCTAAAACTGCCTCGGAGGTATTTGATAGGAAGGTGGTCCTCCACACTTTGTAAAACATATAGATGTGAAGAGACAGGTAGGGGCCAACTTAATGTGCCTCTGAGGCAGGTCAAAAGCAAGTAAATTTTCAGTACATGTACATGAGAATGAAAGGCAGGCTGGAGCCAGGTAGGAGGCAGAAAAATTTGAAAGAAGACAAGTAGGAGACAGGTAAAATTTTGTCTTCTTAAATGAAGCGTGCTGTCCTTAGCGAGTTATAAGTACATTAACGTTTTTTTAAATGCTTGCTTGTCTCTGCCAAATCTCTGCGGCTGCATGCAACTAGGTAGAAAAAGGAAACGAATTCTTGCGGGTACAGCTGTTTACTCAAGTAAAACTGGGGTGATCATATAATAAAAAATCAAAGCATTTATAAGGCCCTGGTTATCTTAAATCCTATTTTGATGAATGGTTGTAAATTGATTTGTTTTTATTGATTATCACACCATTGAACTATTGTTCCTTTTTAGTTCTAAACCATGATTTTATTAAATAAATAAAGCGCGCATGTTCCTGAAAATTAAATGTTAAAAATATTTTTCCTTTAGTTGTGTCAAAATATCATAATATGCGGAGGAATGCGCCCTATATTAATAGATAATAACATTTCTTTAAATACTCTAATTATTAATACTTATTTATTGATGCCATATTGACACAGATGACTGCAATCTGTCTTCCCTCTTTATGTGCCAGCATAAAAGATGTGGCGGCCACAAATAATACATAAGTGGTAAAATAAAAGCCACAAAAATATGTATAAAAATACTACATAGTAGCATGTAAAAAAAGTTTTTTTTTTATTTTTAACAATATATTTCGACAAATATTACTATGTACAAAATGGTTGTCACCTCACTGACTTGTTATAAAGACTTAACAAAACTGAAGGGAATGGTCACTGCTCAATTACTTATTATTATCAAAAATATATAATATACCAAAAAATGTGCAACTCCTATATAAAAAAGTAAGTCAAAGTAGGTCATTATAATCAGCCTCTCCACTTAGATGGCACCCTCCATTATAATGGCATAGTAGTCATTTTAATTCGGCGAGTTAAAAACGAGAGGAAGCCATTATAATAGTCATTTATTGATTTACTTTTATTTCATATATACTCACAAGCGTAATACTGTCCGGGCCGCGTGAGTTTTACCGTGTTGGCTTAATACTGTCTAACACGCAAAAACTTGTGCGGCCCGGACAGTATTACACTTATGAATATATATGAAATGAAATTAAATCAATAAATGGCTATTATAATAGCTTCCTCTCCATTTTAACTCGCCAAATTAAAATGGCTACTATGCCATTATAGTGGAGAGTGTCATTAAAATAGAGAGGCTCATTATAATGGCCTACTTTTCCGCACTTTTTTACAGGAGATGCACATTTTTCGGTATATTATATATTTTTGTTATTATTACTTAAAAATAGTAATTCCAAAAATCAGTCAATGGGTAAATGGTTAAAACCAGGTGCGGTGCCTGTACTTAGTGTCACCGCGCGCTTATCCCCGCTGAGATATTCTTGGACCCACTTTGAGGGCTTGCACTTGATTGACACTGTCAAGTTAGTCCGAGAGCTGTTCTGAAGCGTCCAAAAAACTTACAATTTCAGCAACGTATTGTAACCAAAATATATAACATAAATGTTATAGAATATTGGTTTACCCGCACATCAAAAAAAATTTAGTAATTTAGCTGATGCCATGATGTGTGGGTAAACCAAAAATATATAACATTTATGTTATATATTTTTGGTTCAACTATACGTTGCTGAAATTGTAGGGTTTTTGGACGCTTCAGACGGCTCTGCGGAGGCTAACTTGGGCGTGTACGATCAAGTGCAAGCCCTGCAGTGGGTCCAAGAGAATATCTATGCATTCGGCGGGGATAAGCGCGCCGTGACACTAGGGGGTCATGGCGCGGGCGCGGCCTGCGTTTCCGCTTTAACCATTTACCCATTGACTAAAGGTATTTTTTGGAATTATTATTTTAAGTATTAATAACAAAAATATATAATATACCGAAAAATGTTCAACTCCTATATTAAAAAGTACGGAAAAGTAGGCCATTATAATGAGCCTCTCCATTTAAATGACACTCTCCACTGTAATGGCATAATAGCCATTTTAATTTAGCGAGTTAAAATGGAGAGGAAGCTATTAAAATAGCCATTTATTGATTTAATTTCACTCCATATATACTCAAAAGTGTAATACTGTCTGGGCCGCATGAGTTTTACCGTGTTGGACAGTATTAAACCAACACGAAAAAACTTGTGCGGCCTGGACAGTATTACACTTGTGAAAAAATATGAAGTGTAATCAAAAAATGGCTATTATAATGGCTTCCTCTCCATTTTAACTCGCCGAATTAAAATGACTACTATGCCATTATAATGAAGGGTGCCATTTAAATGGATAAGCTCATTATAATGGCCTACTTTGACTTACTTTTTTATATAGGAGTTGCACATTTTTGGGTATATTATATATATTTTTGTCAATAATAAGTAATTGGGCAGTGAGCCATTCCCTTCAGTTTTGTTAAGTCTTTATAACAAGTCAGTGAGGTGACAACCATTTTGTACATAGTAATATTTGTCGAAATATATTGTTAAAAATAAAAAAAACTTTTTTACATGCTACTATGTAGTATTTTTATACATATTTTTGTGGCTTTTATTTTACCACTTATGTATTATTTGTGGCCGCCACATCTTTTATGCTGGCACATAGAGAGGGAAGACAGATTGCAGTCATCTGTGTCAATATGGCATCAATAAATAAGTATTAATAATTAGAGTATTTAAAGAAATGTTATTATCTATTAATATAGGGCGCATTCCTCCGCATATTATGATATTTTGACACAACTAAAGGAAAAATATTTTTAACATTTAATTTTCAGGAACATGCGCGCTTTATTTATTTAATAAAATCATGGTTTAAAACTAAAAAGGAACAATAGTTCAATGGTGTGATAATCAATAAAAACAAATCAATTTACAACCATTCATCAAAATAGGATTTAAGATAACCAGGGCCTTATAAATGCTTTGATTTTTTATTATATGATCACCCCAGTTTTACTTGAGTAAACAGCTGTACCCGCAAGAATTCGTTTCCTTTTTCTACCTAGTTGCATGCAGCCGCAGAGATTTGGCAGAGACAAGCAAGCATTTAAAAAAACGTTAATGTACTTATAACTCGCTAAGGACGGCGCGCTTCATTTAAGAAGACAAAATTTTACCTGTCTCCTACTTGTCTTCTTTTAAAATTTTTCTGCCTCCTACCTGGCTCCAGCCTGCCTCTCATTCTCATGTACATGTACTGAAAATTTACTTGCTTTTGACCTGCCTCAGAGGCACATTAAGTTGGCCCCTACCTGTCTCTTCACATCTATATGTTTTACAAAGTGTGGAGGACCACCTTCCTATCAAATACCTCCGAGGCAGTTTTAGCTATCTCCGCCTTGCATCTTACCTGCCTCCAAGACATTTTTGGCTGCTTTCTACCAGCCTCCACTCTGCCTGCTACCTGTCTACGAGGTAGTTTATAGTGTTTTCTATATACCTTCAACCTACCGTCGCCTCCAACCTATCGCTCTAAAAGTAGTCCTTACTTGCATAAAAAAAATCGAAAAACTGTAGGGAAACTTGCATTTTTAGTTGTTATTAAAAGCATGACAATACGAAAATACAACTTTTGATTTAGAATTATTCAACGCGGCTGTTTTAATGAGCGGAAGCGTGTTGGCTCCCTGGGCGGTGACTGCGCATTCCCGCAATTCCACGGCCACCCTGGCTGCCCAGATAGGCTGCCCCGTCGACAGTTCTATTCTCCAGTGCTTGCAGGGTCGAAGTGCGGCGGAAATCGCGCTCTATGTAAGTGAAGGGTGATGATGATGATACTGATAATGATGGTAGATGATGAAAGCATTAACGATGATAATGCCATCAACATTGATGAAAATCTTTTTTACCTGCCAACATTATTATAATGATGGTGTATGAAAATAGACAATGATAATGCACCATGGACAATGAATGAAGAGGATAGTAATGGATGATTATCAATAATAAAAACTGATGAATGGTGATGTGTGATTATAAAAAATGGACGACAAGTCCCGCACCTACACGGCCATCCTGGCCGTTCAAATTCAATGTTGCATTGTCAGTTCCATTCTACAGTGTTTGCAGAGTCAAAGTGCGGTCAAAATCGTGCTGTATGTAAATGTACGGTAATTATTGATGTTGATGATATTAAATGATGGAAACATCGATGACGATGATGTTAGATGATGTTAGATAATGGATGATTATGATGATGATGATGCTATCAGCATTAAAAATGTTGGTAAATGTTGGTTTGCTGCAAAAATCATCATCAGAATGATGTTGATAGATCATGATCATGTAATTGGTGATGGATTAAGAGGATGACAATAGATGATGATAAATAATGAATGCTGGTGAATAATGATGAATGATTATGGATGATGAATGACAAGGGTTGACAATAGATAATAGATTATAGGAAAATAAATGAAAGACTACAATGAATGAACTATAATGATGGGTAAAAATTATTATGGATAATGATCAATAATGATGAATGATTGATGATTAATAATGGTAGATAATAATAAATTATGGTAGATAAAAATAGTTATATTTTCAACGTATATTCAGTGATAATACAATCGATTTGATAAATTCTATCCTGAGGGTCAATTTTTAATACACGAATTGATAGTTTTCTAATTTAAAAAAGAATACAACTTTAGATGAAACATAATTTAAAACAAAAAAAGTAAATAACTTATGTTTTAAATATCGTACAGGCACACTGATATATTTTTATTGACCCTCCGTTGTTGAACATAAGCTATTTTGCGCGTGTATATGGTTTATCAAACAGACATAGGTTTTACTGTAAAAAGATAGTGCCTATGAATAAGGCTATGGTTGTACAACCAATCAATCATTCAATCTTCAGCTATAATGATGAGTTTAGCGGATTCAATTTGGTCTGTTTATAAGGATTAATCTGAATATGCCGTATATGTAAAAGTTTTAAGTATTTTCAAAATACTTACAAATGTTCATGGTGTTACAACTTTCAATTCATGTAACATATACGGTTCAAACAAACATGTAGCACCATTATCTCAAATCTTAAATTTTAGCTGATACAAATTTGTCTTTGGTCGATTAGATATATACAAACACTTGATTTGGTGTTTAAAAGTTTTTTAACGACAATTAAATATTAATATAAATATTTGAGGTTTGATTTAAAAAAAGGCATACGACTTATAAACTTTGTTTTTAGACTCCCTTATTTTTTGAACTTTGTTTTTAGGCTCCCTCATTGTGGTCGTTAAGCCCAAAAAACGTTATTCAGCAGGATCTTGCCATAAGAAGACAAAGTCTGATAGAATCAGGCAAAACTGTGCTAATGGGTTTAAATAAAGATGAAGCTGCTTTTCTTATATGTAAATTTTTCATATACACTACAGTGTAGCAAAGTAAAGTATTGTTTCATTACGTTTCTAACCAATCGATTCGTCCAAAATAAAAATTATGTTTTAATTTTAGTCTCTGAGTAAAGATTCATATAAAGCCTAGTTAAACAATTTTAACAATTTTTTGCGTTACTTTGTTTTTTTGAGGTATTTTGTTAGTGTTGATTGCAGTTTTTTGCTCAGAATTTTCTAGTTTTTTCTTTGATCAAATAATTTATATTTTGTTTTTTTTTGTAGTTCAAAAACTTGCCAACGAAAATCGTACTCTAACGCAAAAAATATTCGTTCAAGATTTGATACCTCAGTTTACGGCGGATTTTCTACATTCCAAAAAGAAACTATTAAAAGACGCCATAAAATTCCAATATTTCAATCTGCACCCATCGGAAAATTTGTACAATTTTCTTCAAACGGCCATACAGGTTATTGTTTTAATTAAAGTTTTGTATTTGTTTTTAGCGTACGTTACAGATTATTTTAGTTTTGCAAAAATACTTATTAACTTTTAATTCAGATTGATGATTTTTAGTGAAAATTCCATGTCATTACTATTTTTGGCAAACAGAATTTTTAGTAGACGTTGGCTATCTATGGGATAACTGACTTAATTTCGCCAGCCTTAATTTTGGCCACCAGCTGTTATTTTTGCTATGCACATACATACCAGTTATGAAAAATACGCGTATGGCTAGGTAGACGACACGACGATCTACCCAAAAATACGCAGTTCATTTCATAGTTTTAAGCATGCAAACACAACAACCGATGGCTGAAATTATGAGCCGGCCGAATTTAAGTAAGTTATTCTACAATCTAATTTATAAAATCCTCTGTCATTACTATTTCAGCTGTACACCGACTTCCTATATCGGGCGCCTATGTTTCAAGAGGCGATATTGAGGTCCCGCGACGACGCGGCTCCCGTTTTTTTCTACAGTTTTCAAGAACCGGGGCGAATAAAAATGGGCGAGCACAGCGTGAGCTGGGAAGGGACGCCTCACGCTCTGGACTTACTGCATCTCTGGGGCTCCAGCTCCATCCAACCCCATCGCGGAAATTTCCAAATCGCCCAGCCCCTTTCGCCAGTTGTCACCCAGCTTTGGACTGCGTTTATCCGAAACGCGTAAGCAAAATCTAATTTTTAAATATATGCAAAAAAATATACCTTTCTTATTTATATAGCAATTCGGCCAGTGTGCGATAAATTATATTTCAGCAATGAACCATCTTATGTGTAAAAACGTAAATTTGTACGTCAAATTTATATGGACTAAAGGTAAACCCAACGTGGCTGCAACAGTTGTTCATTGGATTAAAACATGCCCCCCATTAAGTAACCATTCAAATCACGAGAATCTGACGTCACGTTATCACCCTATTGTAGACTGGATTTAATACAGAGTATTTTTTGATAAAGTGACGTCAAATTCTCGTGATTTGAGTGGTTATTTAATGGGGGACATTTTTTAATCCAACGGACAACTGTTGCAGCCACGTTGGATTTACCTTTGGTTCTGAATAAGGGTTTTTTAGTGTACGAAGAGGAAACAATGACAACTAGCGCCAATCATATGTAGGGGAAAATTGAGAAACAGCAAGTGACTAGTACATTTTATGGTTTCGAATATTTCAAATATTTATTGGTTTAAAATCTTGACCCTTTCCTTTCAAAGTTTTTTAGATACTTTTTAATATTACAAAAGCAAAAGCGTTTTTTTGAGGATTTCATTTTTCGTCCGCTTTGTATGTGCGGCGCTGCTGGCGCACTTGGTTCCCGCATTTTTAATGTTTCAATCACAGAAAACGTTTGAAATCGACTTTTTAAAGTAATTATTATATTTTGAATAATTTTAGAATCTAACATTAAAAAACCTATGTAGGCTTGAAATTAGTTTCAAAGCACAAATTTGAACTTTTTTTTGCTAAGTCAAAATCATTGTTCACAAAAATACTGTTTCAGTGATGATTTTTAACTATTGTGATGTTTAATCAAAAAACAAAAATTTATGTAGCACAAACTGATGAAAGCACTTCAACATAGTGAAACATATCATCATGTAGCAATTTTAATTATAGGTTTACACTAAACAAACTAAGAAAGCTACGATTTTTGCAATTTTTTTTCTTTTTGTGCCCTCTCTCGTACAGTAAAAGACGCTTATTCAGAACTAGTCTATTGACTGGATGCTCCAAAGGCTTCAGTAGGAATTACAATGGACGTGTCAAGATTCGTGAAGGTAGCTATACATATGTCTAAAATTTCTTTTTTGGTTCGGTTTACCTCCAAAAAGTTTTATTATTGACATTTTAAAAAATACATCATAAAAAATTAAACCTTGTTTTAAAGCCAAATAGATTGCTAACGACCTTTTAAGTAAACCAATAGGACAAATGAAGACTAATCAAAGTCGTAAAAATTTTACTATAGTAAAATAGTTCGCTTATAAATTTTTGATTTGATTATTTATTACGAAAAGATTATATTGAAGATCTGAAAATGCAACGTAGTAAACTACCATATAGTTTAAGGTAGGTACTTTAAAATAGAATAAATACAATAAGTTATCGCGATAAAGTATAAAAATTGCAATGTTTTATTTTTGTTATAATTCTTGCAATCATTAACTTTACAAAAATTAAGCTATTCGTCCCAAGGCGTAATTCATAATAACGTTTGTAAATTCTCATTTTACAAATCTCCACCTAATTTTTAAAAATACCTGATAAAGGATATAAAGGACAGGAATATCGATGGACAAACGGACCAATTAGCGCAGAGCTTTGTTTCTTGTGGGCAAAGATACTCCCATTGAATTACAAGTTGAAAAACCTTTATCATATATTTTATAAAATTTAAGTGGAGATTTTTAAAACGAGATTTATAAAAATGGCTTTATGAAACAGGTACCTGGTTTACTTATTTGTTTATTTTATGGTCACAATATTAGCTTGGTAAAAATACGCCCATTAATATTTTTTAGATCAAACCTGCTGAATCCCTCATCGCTTATTCGTTGGCTGCCATTTAAGGAAGCCACTCCGTTTGTCATGAGCCTTGGTCCGCGTCCGACGTTGTCCATGGCGCATTTGCAAGAACGGGTACAATTCTGGACTGACTATTTGCCCAGACTGCTGAATCTGGAGAAAAAATCCAATATCAGCAGCGGTGGCAGTAGCACCTCATCCACGACTGTTTCTACTTCAGGATCGGTGAACAATGCCACAACAGCAGCACTGCCTAAAAGTACGGCAATTGTTGCGGCAGACAGTCCTGAAAACGTCCTTCAGAATACCACCACTTCCTCCTCAGAGCGGAACACCTCCACCCCAGCGGTAGAACGGGTCAGAATTATTAAAGAGAGTGGTCGGACTCCGGAAGACCGGACCGTTCTTTGGATCATGGTGTCCCTGGCCTTGATATTTTTTATACTGTTCTTATTCACGGCGGGGGCTTGTGCGGCCTGGCACAAGCAGTCCTATCACACCGGCGTGACGTCTCCAAATCGACGCTCGCGGCACCAGAACGCCCACATCCGAACGGGAGGTCGGCCGCAGCTGCCGCAAATAATTAACACAGCCAAGCCGCCATCACAACCGCCGCAGAGGGCTCCACCACCGATTCCAACTGGAATAAGCAACCTGCACGGGGTGGATATTTAGAATAAGGTTACACTTAAGGCCATTCAGGTAGAGTTTTGCTTCCATATTTAGTTAAGTAAAGAAGATATACAACTGGGTGGTGCAATTGTTCTTATATAAGCCGCCGTCACAACCGCCGCAGAGGGCTCCACTACTGATTCCAACTGGAATAAGCAACTTGCTTGGGTGTAAATTTTATAAACTTTAGATTCAACGTAAGGCAATTCAGGTAGAGTTGTGCTTCCATATTTAGTTACGTATAGAAAAACTGCAATTAGGTTGCGCCGCTGTCCATTGGATAAAGATGGGTCTCAGGATAGATTCAATTTTGGACCAATTCAGGTATAGTTGTGCTTCTATAATTAGTAAAGTATAGAAGAAATACAGGTAGGTTGTTCAATTGTTTATTGCTTAAAAATTTCAGAGGGTGCTACGATCGAGTATAAGCAACCTGCATTGGGTGGACATTTAATAAAGTCTAGATTCGATTTAAGACCATACAGATACAGTAGTGCTACTTTAGTTAAGTACGAACTACAGCGTGATTTGCAATTAATTTTAATTGGATAAACATGGGACTTGTGTTATACAACTAGAGTTCGGTATTGTTCAGTTAATATCTGCAAGGGTTGGTTATTTCATAAACTTAAGATTTAACTTAGGACCATTATGAAGAGTTATGCTGCGATATTTAGTGAAATATAGAAGAACTACAGCCAGGTTGTGCAATCGTTTGTTAGACAAAAATGTGGCTCGCTACTACTACAGTTAGGTTTAGACGATAAGATAAGGTGTTTGGTGAGAAACACTTAAAACAAACCCATTCCCCTCTATTTACGTTAATCAGTTTGTTTATAATAACCAGCATTTTCAATTTGATTGGATAGTCAAAAGTTTATGTCATAGTTTTATTTTGCTATCATATAATCTTTGTTTTCAGTGAACAACTCCACAAGCCATAATTGGTTTTTAAAATCTTTTTTTTGCAAAATTATAACTTCATTAAAGTAAACGCTCACCTAAACCAACTTGAAATTCACGGCGTTTAACCAGAATATTTACAAAATTAGGGCACAAAATATGTACAAAAAATTTGGGGCAAAAAATATGCACAAAATATGTAGTGGAGAAACATTTTAAGTAAAGATATTTCGCCAACAAAAGAACAAATTTGTACTAAGTTTATCTTAATATGCAATAAAATCACTTACATATTGTACACATTGCAGTAACATAAGTTTTGCATTAATTGACTTTTTTGACAAGATATCTTGATTAAATTTTAACATAAAGGTTTGTACAAGTTTAGTTTTGAATAATTATTAGATTGCAACTGTATTTTTTCACGTCTATAACCTGTTTTTTAATCAATGAAGAACAACTGCAAACTTTGTGGTAGTTACTCATTGTTATATATATTTTTTTAGAATTAAAAACTATAGAAGAATATATATGAGCTACATATTTGATTTGATGGCCGGATTCTAGTGGATATGCGCAATGCTGTTGGATCTAAGCTGCTTAAACTCCAGGAATAAGCGGATATAGTTTGACTTTACAATAAATCTTAATATAGACGTTTTTAACCGAAATTAAAGATTTCGTATGAACTTTGTTTCACTGTGGGTTTGTTTCAAAACTGAATATGAGACTTATATGAAGTGAAAAGTTGACTGCTTTTTGAAAAAACTGATCAAGAACATTTGTACATAAAAATGAACTGATTAACTAAAGACCAGGAACCTCTGTACATAAAATAGACTAACCACCTAAAATCCATAGGAACACTTGTAAATCAAAGTGAAGTACTGATAAAGAAAATTATGTTTAAATGTAGAAAACTTTAAAGGTCGATTAGGGTGATTAAAACCGTAAATTTTTAAGTAAAAAATATCGGCATAATGCGGCGAGATGTATATTTAAAACTCTTGGTATAATTTTACTTATTTGTCTTTATGAAGATAAATATTGCAACATTATAATGTCGCCAACAATCAATCAGAAGGCCATTCAACCCATTTTGCTTTTGGTTGGTTCTCGAAGAGACCACATCTGTTTCCCTAAAAACGGTTAATGATTTTACATGTTTTAAGATGATATATTAATACTTCTTGAGATATAAAAAATTAGCAATTTAAATAAAACTATTAAAATGAGCGAATGTTTAACAATTTAAATAAAAACTTTTTAAAAAAAATTAACAATTTAAATAAAAATTTTTAAAATTAAAATAAGGGAATTTATGGTTTGATCCAGTTTTTAATGAGATCATCATGAAAACACGTTTTTATATCATATAAAAAACGTAAAAAATGCATATAATCTGTTATCCCAAATTGGTTGTTGATAAAACAGAAAAGTTAAAAATTGCTATTTTTTTAACAAAAACCAACAAAAACCGTCGAGTATATTCGTTTTTTAACAAAAACCTTAGGTATAAAAATTTTTTTAAAAAATGACACATTAATTCTAATTTTAAAGCCTGTTAAAATCTTGTAAAAAAGTTATACTTTTCACGGAAATTTTTAGTAAACATGAAAAATTTTAAAACATTGTTATTTATTTTTTAGTTTCTAAACAAATTTGCTTTTCCACACAAACTTCTAATATTTCAGCCGGATGATGTCAAAATTAAGATGTTTTTTTAATTTTAAGTAACTTTTATAAACAATTTAATTATAATCTTTATTTCGTTATTCGTTCCCTTTGTACAGACACTGATTGTTGGCGATGGAAAAATAGTACATATAGATTTTAATTAATTATTATGACTGTATATTGATTAACGTAAAGTTTGGCAATTGAAGACTAATCCTGAAAAATAAATCACATTTTTGTGGTCGTAAGTTATGATTTATTAATTTTAAATACGTGACAACGAATAATAATTCAAATTAAATAATAAAACTGAAATCCTAATAAATCTACAAATTATTTTGTGTTAATTTGTGTAGTTGGTGGTTTAAAATAAACAAATATTTTAGAATACAAACTGTTGCAATTTCTAATATTGTTTTAATTATATGTGGTCATAAAACTTTGTTTTAAACTACATTTTTTAACTAGTCCAAAAGCAGTTTGATTAAATATTTTAAAGTTTTTTTTTTAAAGTTTATTTTGGAATATAAAAAGTCCAAGTAGCAAGTACAAGCAACAATTTTTCTGTGTTCTTTGGTTTTAGATCACAAACTCCCGATATTATTTTTTGCAAATCTGCCGACAAAGCAGTATTAGAGGATTTTGATAGCGTGGTCGTTTGGCATTTATCCCTCAAGATCATTTGAAAAAGCTTTTTTGGGCTTTTCCAAAGCTTCTGACACATTCATTGTGCACAAATTTAAAAAAAACAGTGGATGATTTCCTAATTTTTTTGGCACAGAAACCAAAGCATTCACTTTTGATTGAAACCTTGTTTTCCAACTGGAACAGGGTTCCTCGGTTATCCGCTTTCCTCTTTTTAAGTCTTTAACTCGACGATGAAAACGTTCCACAAAAAAACTTACAGATTCACATTCCGCGGGAAAAATTTGAATTGCGGAATGAAGCTTTTTGGTGTTGTCAAAATATTTATAGGAGTAAAATTTTAATCACACTTTTAATGGCGTATTATTTCGTTTGTGCGTAAAAAAGTAATTCTGAAAGCTTTTTAATAAGCTTTAACCCTTTCTGGTGTTTGACTCAACAGAAACAGCATACGTATGCATATTTTTATATGCATAGGTATGTATAATTTTTTTTAATTTACGCGGTGCGGTGATTTAAAAAAAATACGCGAGCAGTGAAAATATGTTAAGGCCGGTAGATTTAGCCTCGATTTTAAAAAAAACCTTATAGTAAACGAATTTTTATGGGAGATAGCTCAAAATGACCGCCACATAATTTTGAACAAAAATAAAATTTTAAATCTTTAAATTCTTTTCGGGAATCTTTTTTTCATTTTAGGTTTTTTTAAGGGGGCTGTCGGCCGAAAATTTTAGAGACAGAAAATTGCGCAAAAATATAAAACTTTTGCATCCTTAAAATATTTTGAGTTTTCTAGTAAATAATTTGGGTTATAGTTCACTTATATAGTTATAAGAAAATGTTATCCATTATCGGGTTAAAATAGTAATAATACCATTTTTTAAGCTACTTTTTTGCAGACTCAACATTTGGAAAAAATAGCGAATAGATTTTTAAGCTCATACTAATCAAAAATAATTAAATTATATATCACCTGATAAAAGAAAAAATTGTCTATCTTATACAACAATTATATTCCTTCACTAGGAAATTTAATAGAAGTCATTTCCTTTTTTAACCATTTTCAAATTCTTCATAACGTTTTTCAGAAATTTTACTTTTTGGCTTAATTTTAAACAGATTTTTGAACTTACGTTTTCAAATTTTCAAATTCTTTAGACTCTTATTGCAAAAAACACAGTTTTTTTTACCTGAGGGCTATTTTTCTTAAAAATTGCTCGATTTTCTTTTAAACGTAAACATATAACAGATATAAACCCCAATTTTACTAATATTCTTCACCTAATACAAATGAAAAGATTTCCTACAACAAATTTTTGTATTTCATAGTCCAAAATCACAATTTTTTAATGCTTTAAATGGCTTCATAAGTACGTAAGTAGAAATTTTTTCGATAAGTAAAAGTAAAGAAAATACTTTTGATAGAGCTTAATGCAAGGTTTCTTTAAATAAACTATTTTATATTTTAGAAACAAGTATAACTTTGTGATTGTGATTGCAAAACCCTTATTTGTCATTTTTTAGTTAAGTCATATAACAGTTTTTATTACATATTTTAATGTCAAGAATAGTTCTTTTGCAGCATTCAAAGCAAATTTTTCAAAACATTTTTAAATGTAAGGAAAAATATTGTTTGTTGTTTCTGACTAAAAATAACCTGTTATAAATAAAATCAATTTGTTTTTCTTTGTGTTTCAAAACTTTAAATCTATAAACAATACTGTTACGTATAAATGACATTAAATACAATTTTTTTAAAATTTGTTTTTAATTTTTTAAAAAGTTTTTAGTAAGTTCTGATAATTGCATGAGAATATTATCACCAAATTTATCATCGAAAACCGAAGGACTTATATATTTTTTTTGCCGAAATAATAACGCAAATGCAGTGCTTCTTAAACAGTCCCCTCTAATGGGTGGATATCGTAATGTCAACCTCCGTTCCTAATCCTCCGAGCCTAATCCACCCCACAAATGGTGTGATTTTTCAATTAAAACCTTTTCTGGGAGGCCACTGAAAACAACACCGTTTCAATTCCTTGTTTTGTAGATTAGTCTTCAATTGTACTTTTAATAATACATTAAAATTTTAGTTTAATATTTGAAACCTAGCGTAATGAATTGTGTTTTAAAAAATATGTTTTACAGCGCTCATTTTCTTGTAAACTCATAGAGCTGTCAATGTTTTGTATTTTTGTATTTTTAATATTCAATATTAACTCTTTTTACTTTATTTTAATTGATTTGATTTGATTCATACTTCTTATTTTAATTATGATGCAGAAATATGTGTGACTTAATTAAATAAATCATACCCATTCCAGCATAATTATTGCGCAAATAATATAGTCACAGCAAAATTTTAGCATGATATAGGTGAAAGTATGTAACATTTCCGAGACACAATTAGTGCTCCAATTAGAATTTACAAAAGTAACATTTTTGTAACATTTTCACGTGGTAATAAATAAAAAAAAATAATTACTATGTATGTTCTAAATTGTTTGTTTTTAATAGTTTTAAATAGACTTTGCTAGAAGTTTTTCAATTTAATTGGAAAATTTGGTCTTGAAGCTGAGTCCACAGTAATATTTGCTAAACAATAAGTTTTAAATAGTTCATTAAAATTTTAATGTTTTCTCACGAAATTCTCAAAAATATTTACATAGATATACGCGTTGGCGTACGACATAACAACTTGTGAAGACCAACCAGCGTCTGAATTCGAAATAGAAGACCATTGTTTTCTAAAAATGGAAAAATTAAAAATTAAAAAAAAAATAAAAAAATTAACACATCGAAAGCAAAGAATGTTGGGCTTATAAAATTTGCCCAATTTTTCTGTAAATACTTTACACCTATATGCTAATCGTACACCAACAATATTTTATTTATTTATTTTTTTATAAAATTTATAAGAGTAATAAAAAGTTTTTGTAATGATATCAAAAATATAACATAAAAAAGAGAAATAAATTAATTGTGTAAATTCCTAAACTACTAACTTGCTATTGACAAATCAAACACACTAAAACTCGCCATAGGCTCACTAAATAAAAAACATAAAATATACATGATCAAATCACACATACCATTATAATAATTCAATAAAAAATCATACTCACAGCAATCACAAGCGCGAAATCGCCACTTCAAAAATTTTTACATGTCAACAAATGTAATTGAAGCGCGTATTATGTCAAATTAGGGCAGGTAAGAGTTTCTATTATTACCGCGCGTAACTAAAGACAGACAAGAGTGCCTGGGCAGAGGATCACGTATGCAGACTATAAGAGAAGTGCTTTGTTTGGCGAGCGGCTCTGCCAAAGATCAATATCCACGATACGCTATAGTATCTATATCCAATCTCCGACTCGCACACCTCTGTTGCCTTCTCCCGTGATTCGCCCTGCTCTGTACTACTCGCACTCTCAGCGCTAGTCTACCACCTCTTATGCGCCACTTATCAATAGCCGATATACTAGTATGTTAGCTACGCACTATCACTCGATATAATGGCTCCGTGGCGCGAGTCAATGAAGCTATAAATGGATATTCATTACAATTCCTCAATCTACCCACGTAGCTACGTATTTGGCGGAGCTCAATCTCTACGCCAATGTACATACGCTCACTAACTATCGTAGGCGCGATGCCGCCCGCCCATGATGCAATATCCCTATAGACGCATAAATACTATCACTGAAAAAGTATACATGTACTCTACTACAGCGCCCCCGCACGTAATCTCCCCATCCTTCTCTCTTCTCCGAGCTTAAACTACGCTAGTCTCCCACCTCACTCCGAAGATTACTAGCGCGCCTCGCACCCTCTCCTCCTACCCCCTATTACACACAATATATAAGACAGTGACCAGAAAAGACAACAGAAAATCAAGAGAAGAAGAACTATCTCTATTACAAAATCCGCCCACGCTCTTAAAAACAGATAGCGCGGGGCACTGCGCCGCATCCACCGCAACAAACGCCCTCAGCTATGATTCTCCCGATGTTAGACGCCGCCTAGGATTTCTACTCTATACAATACAGAAAAAATCCAAAAGGCAATAATAGACGATGCAGAATAACAATATTTATTCACTTTTTTAAATTAAACTATACGCGGATCCCAGACCTAAATGACAGAAGCCCCCCTCACCACCGATCATAACTCCCTCCGCTCCCGCGCCACCACGCAAATATATAAAACAAAAAAGAACAAAAAAAAACTCTTGCCCCGCGCCAAAGCGATCACGAACTCGCATCCCACCAAAAAACCGCGCTAGCGTTAAGAACCTCTACAATCCAGCCAACACGGATATTACTATTCAATCAGACACCCCCCTTCTTTTAATAAGTACATGTTTAGTTTTGATCAATCAGTAACGAATGAGGAAAAATCTTTTTAAGAATGGAGCGTTGGAATAATAATAATAATAATAAGAAGAAGAAGAAGAAGAAGAAGAAGAAGAATATTATATATCTCAATATACCCCCACTCTCTATAAATATTTTTCGCGGCGCCACGCGGCTATATCTCCCCCGTCGCTCCCCCGCGCCCCCACATTATCCCACATACACACACATATTTTAAAAAATAAAATAAAAGAAGATAAAATACACATATATAACTCATGTGTCGCGGGAGCGCCACACGGCGCCATCCCCCCCCGTCCGCGCACGACAACATAAATAGAGAACGCGTGTATATATTTAAATACTCAACCCCCTTCTTCTTCTTCTTCTTCTTCTTCTTCTTCTTCTTCTTATTATTATTACACCACCCCACCATTATCAAAAACCAAAATTCCCCATCATTACCTAATTAACAAAAAAAACACATGCTCAATAGAAAAGAAGAAATTCCCCACCTTCCTAGGAAACCCTTAATTAATTCACTTCCTATCTATCTATTTATCAAAATAAAAAAAAAAGATAAAGACAGACTAAAAACCCCCACCCGCTCAGCACCCCCCTTTCGCCAACAATAGATACACGCAACCGACGAACACCCCCTACCACACACAGACACAACCCAAATTCAGATACCAGAAACAACTCCTGTACCCCACGCCATCTCCCTTCACCCTCTCCGTCAACCGCCCGAAACAAGAGCACTAACTAAATTACTTCATTACTTACTACAAAATTAAAAATAAATTCAAATTATTAAAAAATAAAAAAAAACAACAACATCCGGAGGCCCCCCGATAGCCACGCGCCGTTCATACCAGCTCAATCTCACCCCACCACCTTAACACGTAAACAACCTACGTAAATTACATTTCTATATTTAATATCTAACAACTAATAATAATAATAATAATTAAAAAAAACAAAAATTCAAACATCAACCCAACGCCACCCCTCCCGCTAACTATAGATAACGAACGTAAACAAACTTTAGCTATGAAAACAACTTCACCAACTATAATTAAACAACTAATTTAAAATATTCAACTTACATCCAACTACTACTTATAACTATTCAACTACGTCAACATAAACATAATACACATATCACCTAACACACCATACTTTATAATTCAATATTCTAAATTTAAAAATAATTCAAAAAAAGTATAGACTAACATTCAAATAAGAACTAAGCAAAAAACGAAAAGATATCACCCCTCCCGTACGTATATAAGAACAAAAAGAAGAATACTCTTATAAGAACAACATATGACTAGAAGAAAAAATCATTCATTTTGTCTGACCACCCACTAACTAAAAAAAAAAACTATACGATAATAAAATGATTATACAATAAACTAATCACACAACACAGCACCATTTCATTTTATTTTAATTAAATGACAATTCAAATAAAAAAACCAACCTCACTCCAATCCAAGCCCGACGCCACCCCCCACTCAAACCAAAATTATATTCTTAACATAACAAAAAAACCATCACCTTCAAATTAAACTAATCACGCTTTCACACTATACAAAAATTGATTATATCAATCAATTACACAAAACAAAAAACATCAAACTAAAAAAAAATGACAACTGTATAAAAAAAATCATAACAACGTATAAACAAAACATAATCATCAACTACCAACTTCAATCAAATATCCTCTCACCAACCAAACCCAAACTTTCCTCACTCCACATAATATCCCTCACCAACCCCCCCTCCCCTCTTTTCTCTCAAACAACCGCCATAATTAAGACCATTTTACGCATTAATTAGGACCAGGCTTGTAAACGAGCGTGGCCACGCCGGTTCAAGATTTTTAATATGGGCAGGCCGAGTATTTTTTAGAAAATTTTGCCCATTTCAGTCTTACTGCTGCCATAAAACTTTCTCAATATGATTTCGATTCTTTTTCAATAATAAAGTAATGTAAAGATGAATTCTATCGGGGTGAAAATAACTAAGAGGTAAAGTAAACACTCGTTCATGGAAAAAATATCACGCGGAGAAAAACACGTGACGCAACTTAATAATAATTGGTTACATCATTACTGACAACTTTTATTATTATTTTTTCACGCCAGTTCATTTTTCATATCTTCCTGACGGCGAGCGGTTACGCCTTTAATTTCAGCCTGAAGGATTTTAACTTTAGTTCTTAAGTTTTTCAGAAATAGAAGAGAGTATATAACTAAAAAATTAGCGATAAAATGTTTATTTAACATATTTTATAGTTAAGTTGAAGCCACAAAGGGAATAAAAACCTTTTTAGTGCGGTTTATGTATTTTTATCTGCGAACCGGGGGGCCGAGCCGGGCCGGACCGAACCGTCAAAATGGTGGGACTGGCTGGCCACGAGCCGGTGTCAAGGGATATTTTTCCCCCCTAAAAATTTTTCCCCCCGGAAAAACTATCCCGGGATATTCTTTCCCCCCTTCAAAAATTTCCATAAAGTTTATAATATAAATTCTGCGCATTCTTCAAAAACGTATTAAGTTAAAATGGTTATTTTGTTATCATGATACTTTTATAAATTCATAAAATTATTCAAATAAAACCCATGAACTACTTTAACCATTTTAAACCTTAGTTTTAAGAAGCGCGGGAAAAAAAACAGAAAGAAGGGGGGGGGCCCTAAGCATCCTAAGCAAAACCTTAAAATCAAGCTAAAATTCATAACAAACGAACAACAATATAAAAAAGAGGGGGGAAAGAATATCCCGGTTTTGAAACGGGATAGTTTTTCCGGGGGGAAAACTATCCCGGCTTTTTACCGGGATAGTCTTTCCGGGGGGAAAAAAGAAGGGGGGAAAAGAAATCCCGCTACACCGGCTCAAAATCCTCACCGGCCGGGCCGTCAAATCTCGGCGCTCGGCCGCCTACAATTCTGATTAGAACGTGTAATCAGGCAACTGTTCTTATTAGTTAAGGTGCCGGTATAGTAAACGCAAAAGATTTCCACCCCATTTGCAACGACAAATGGGGTGGAAATCGGAGGTTTTTTTTACCAAAAATTAGAAAAGTTTTTGTGTTACGAAGAAATACATTCTTTATAAAATCTTCGAAAAGGATCTCTTCTCTTCTGCAATAATAACTTTCGCAAAAATACATTCCAGCAAAATGTTTTCGGAAAAAATGATTTCTCTTTGTGTGTCGTGAAAGACATTATGCTGGAATATTTTATCCACCCTTCTAACACTGAACGTGGGAGAATAAACAGACGCGCAGCAGAATTAAAATATTCCAATCTTCTAATTTTAAACATTGCAGACTAATGCGAATTTATAAACCGAAAACAAAGTAAAAAAATTTTTATTTAATTTAATATAATCAAGGAAGAGCTTGGAGCGCTCTTTCCTTTATATTAAATAGCTTAGAAAAATGCTCTAAGAATAAAGCAGAAAAAGGGGCGATTTTTCTCCAGGCGTATGTTTAGACAGAAGAGATGTGGACTAGTCTGAGATGGACATTATTTGGACTATAGGAAATTTGCATTTGGTTTGCAGCTGCCCACTAAATAAAAATTTCTACCGCATGATAATGATTCGTCTATGTAATATATGTTATCAAGATGTTACTTGAATGATTAATATGAAATCCCGCACATTTTATTAAACAATTTATTCAACAAGCCGCACAGTAATTAATAACAGGAAACTATGTATCGTTTTTAATTTTATTAATTAATTAATTAATGCGAGTGTGTAATTTAACAAATAGTAAACGTAATATTTCATAAGAGTCTGCATAGCGCGTATATATTATAGTCTATAAAGAAATTTTTTGAAGTATATAGCACACCTTTTGATAGAAAACTCTAGACGGACAAAAAGCGCCCATATCTCTCTCGCACAGACAAAGACCCCACACCCAACCCAAAAGCACAGAAACGCGCAAACAGCAAGAGCAGCCGGAAGCGAAAAGGAAGCAAAAGCGAAGCAAAAAAAAAAAAAACATACAAACCACACAAACAACAAACAAAAACCAGCGCCAGATCAAAACAACACAAGCAAACAAAAAACCACCCGAGCACAGAACCACGAAACAAGGAGCAACGAAAAAGAACAACGAAGCCCCCCAGCAGCCAGGCTCGCAAGCAAACGCCCGCACTCCACAAACCACCAAGCCAACAGCACAAAAATAACAAAGCAAAAGCAAAACAAACAACAGCAAAACAAAAAACAAAAAAACAAAAAAAACAAACAGAAAAAATAGAGACACAAAAAAGGACAGCAACCATATAAACTGACAGGCAATAAAGAGCATATGACCCCAAATCATAATACCAGACACACAGCAAATACCACGAGTAGAATTCCAAAACGCGCCGCATATAGCACGAGTAGAATGTGAAACATGATATATATATACAAGCAAAATAACAATTGTTTAATATAAAATGAAAGTACTAAAATTATAATATAATAAATACTTTTATTTTGATTGAATTTTTAATTTAAATAAATAAAACTATAAATATATTAAGATTGCTAAAAAATATGCTGACAAAAAAACATAATAAAAGATAAGACATAAAAGATAGACCAAACACTAAACAGCAACTATCGATATTTTAAAAAAATAATAAATCTTAATAAGATATAATAAAAATATAAAATAAGAAGCCATATAATAAACACTAAACATCCAGCTCCAAGCAAAGCCACCAAAAAGATCCCAAAAATCCAGCAGCATAAAGCTATGTAAAATAAATAAAACCCAAATTATCAAAAATACAAACACTAAACACATCTCCATACAAACCACCAAAAACACCAAAACTCCAGAGCACAAACACAAAAAAAACTAAAGCCAAAAAATAAAAACAAATACAAACACAAACATCCACCAAGCAAAAACACCAATAACATCCGAAAACTCCACAAAATACACAAAATAAATAAAACCCAAATATACAAAAATACAAACACAAACACCATCTCCAAGCCAACCACCAAAAAAACATCCAAAACCCACACAAACACAAAAACATTGAACTTATCACACAGCCCTGTTGCATTTTTTTTTATTCTGATGCAATTTCAATTGAAAAAACTTATACTCACAGCAATCTTTGACAAGGGCGAAATCGCCACTTTTTTAATTAAAAGATTATATTTATTTGTGTAGAAAACAACTATAAATTTGAAAAAATGGCGATTTCGCACTTGTCAAAAATTGCTGTGAGTATAAATTTTTCAATTGAAATTTCATCAGACTAAAAAATACAACAGTGCTGTGTGATTAGTTCATAAATTAGTGTTGTGCTAAGTGTTGTGTGATAAATTCATGTATAAAGAAATAATTATCATTCGGTAGAAATGTTTATTCAGTGGGCAGCTGCCCAAACCAAATGCAAATTTCCTAACGTCCACATAATGTCCCTCTCAGACTAGTCCATATCTTTTCCGTCTAAACATACGCCCGGAGAAACATCGCCCCTTTTTTCTGCTCTATTCATAAAGAATTTTTCGAGGCTAGTCTACTACTTTTTTTTCATCAAATTAAAAAAATAGTCTAATAAACTGCAGTTTCAGCTGCGCAATGACATATGTTTATTTATATTCATTCCGTTGCGAGATATACTTTTTTAACAGTTTTAATATTATCAACAGAACACGTATCTTATCAATAATAATGACTCCTAAGATGATTATTGCAGAATTTTCTACGCTTTTTAAAGAGCCCATGTTTCTTTCTGATCAATCAGTAACGAAGGAGGAACATCAGTTTTAAGATAAAGCGTTTGAAAAATAATATTATAATAATAAGGAGAAAAATATTATAATACAAAATTTACCTACATTCTTTAATTATAGTTTATCTCCGTGTGGCGCTCCCACGCCACACGGAATTCATTTTTAATAAAAATAAAAAATAATAATAATAAGAATTTGAATTACAAAGTTTGTCCGCGCTGTTTTAGCATGGTGAAGCGGCGCTCCAGTGCCGCCAACAAATCAATAATATATTTTGAAATAAAAAATAATAATAAGAAAAAAATGAACATAATTCAAAATTTTCTTCTTTTCTAATTTTGCCTTTTTTCATGCCCCCCGCCCATCATTTTATATTTTTTGAAATACAAAATAATAATAAGAAAAAAAAAATAAGAAGAAGATAATATTTTAATTCTGCTGCGCGTCTGTTTATTCTCCCACGTTCAGTGTTAGAAGGGTGGGTACAGCAAAATATTCCAGCATAATGTCTTTCACGACACACAAAGAGAAGTCATTTTTTCCGAAAACATTTTGCTGGAATGTATTTTTGCGAAAGTTATTATTGCAGAAGAGAAGAGATCATTTTCAAAGATTTTATATATAATGTATTTCTTTGTAACACAAAAACTTTTCTAATTCTTGGTAAAAAAAACCTCCCACTTCTCCACCCCATTTGTCGTGCAAATGGGGGGAAATCCGCTGAACATAATCACAGAATTTACCCACGTTCTTTAATTATAATTGGCGCGGTGAAGTGAGCCTAAATTACTGTGTGACACTTTGGTAGCCGGTGTCGCGGGATTTCTTTTCCCCCCTTCTTTTTCCTCCCGGAAAGACTATCCCGGTAAAAAGCCGGGATAGTTTTCCCCCCGGAAAAACTATCCCGCTTAAAAACCGGGATATTCTTTCCCCCTCTTTTTTATATTGTTGTTCGTTTGTTATGAATTTTAGCTTGATTTTAAGGTTTTGCTTAGGCTGCTTAGGGAAACTAAGGTTTAAAATGGTTAAAGTAGTTCATGGGTTTTATCTCAATAATTTTATGAATTTATGAAAGTATCATGATAACAAAATAACCATTTTAATTTAATGACGTGTTTTTGAAGAATGCGCAGAATTAATATTATAAACTTTATGCAAATTTTTGAAGGGGGGAAAGAATATCCCGGGATAGTTTTTCCGGGGGGAAAATTTTTAGGGGGGAAAGAATATCCCTTGACACCGGCCGCTTCAAGACCAAATTTTCCAATTAAATTGAAAAACTTCTAGCAAAGTCTATTTAAAACTATTAAAAACAAACAATTTAGAACATACATAGTAATTATTTTTTATTTATTACCACGTGAAAATGTTACAAAAATCTTACTTTTGTAAATTCTAAATTGGACCACTAATTGTGTCTCGGAAATGTTACATACTTTCACCTATATCATGCTATAATTTTGCTGTGACTATATTTTTTGCGCAATAATTTTGCTGGAATGGGTATGATTTATTTAATTAAGTCACACATATTTCTGCATCATAATTAAAATAAGAAGTATGAATCAAATCAAATCAATTAAAATAAAGTACAAAGAGTTAATATTAAATATTAAAAATACAAAAATACAAAACATTGACAGCTCTATGAGTTTACAAGAAAATGAGCGCTGTAAAACATATTTTTTAAAACACATTTCATTACGCTAGGTTTCAAATATTAAACTAAAATTTTAATGTATTATTAAAAGTACAATTGAAGACTAATCTACAAAACAAGGAATTGAAACGGTGTTGTTTTCAGTGGCCTCCCAGAAAAGGTTTTAATTGAAAAATCACACCATTTGTGGGGTGGATTAGGCTCGGAGGATTAGGAACGGAGGTTGACATTACGATATCCACCCATTAGAGGGGACTGTTTAAGAAGCACCGCATTTGCGTTATTATTTCGGCAAAAAATATATAAGTCCTTCGGTTTTCGCTGATAAATTTGATGAACACCGTTAATATTCTCATGCAATTATCAGAACTTAGTAAAAACTTTTTAAAAAATTAAAAATAAATTATAAAAAAATGAATTTAATGTAATTTATTTGTAACTGTATTGTTTATAGATTTAAAGTTTTGCAATGCAAAAAAAAAACAAATTTGTTCCAATTATAACAGGTTATTTTTAGTCAAAAACAACAAGCACTTTGTTTCCTTACATTTAATAGTGTTTTGAAAAATTTGCCTTGAATTCTGCAAAAATCTATTTATTCTTGATATTAAAATAAGTCTTCAAAACTGTTATTAATTTAAGTAAAAAAATTCCAAATAAAGGTTTTGCAATCACAATCACAAAGTTATATTTGCTTCTAAAATATACATAGTTTATTTAAACGAACCTTGCATTAAGCTCTATCACAAGTATTTTCTTTATTTTTACTTATTGGAAAAAATTCTACTTACGTACTTGTGAAGCCAAAGCATTAAAAATGCAAAGCATTAAAGCATTAAAGCATTAAAAATGGTAATTTTGGACTACAAAATACAAAAAAATTTTGTACAGAAATCTTTTCATTTGTATTAGGTGAAAAATATTAGTGAAGTTGGGGTTTATATCTGTTACATGTTTACGTTTAAAAGCAATCAAGCAATTTTTAAGGAAAATAGCCCAAAGGTGAAAAAACTGTGTTTTTTGCAATTAGAGTCTAAAACTTTCTCTTTTTTCTCTTTTTTTTTTCTTTTCTTTTTTTTCATCAACAACATCAAATCTGCGACTTAATTGCCGCCAATATAAAATACAATTCTAACAAAATATCAATGAACATAACTATCTGAAATGACTTTAAAGGCTCAAAAAGAGCGCTTATCTAAGTCAGTTTTAAAACTTTTCTTGAATTCATCCAAGTTACTTGAGATGGGAGTAGATTGTTCCAAGGTGTATTCACCGTATTTGCAAAAGAAAATTTTCCTTGCATAAATTCGGCTTTCCTCAATTCCTTGCATTTAATCGGCTTTCGACAAAAATTTGTCTTAATTAGAAAAAGGTAAGGTAAAAAATCTGTTTAAAATTAAGCCAAAAAGTAAAATTCCTAAAAAAATTATGAGGAATTTGAAAATTGTTAAAAAATGAAATGAGTTCCATTAAATTTCCCAGTAAAGGAATATAATTTTTGTATAAGATAGACAATTTTTTCTTCTATCAGGTGATATATAATTTAATTATTGTTGATTAGTATAATCTATTAACTATTTTTTCAAAATTTTGAGTCTGCAAAAAAGTAGCTCAAAAGATGGTATTATTACTACCTATTTTAACCCGATAATGAACAACATTTTCTTATAAGTACTATAACCCAAATTATTTACTAGAAAACTCAAAATATTTTAAAGATACAAAAGTTTTATATTTTTGCGCAATTTTCTGTCTCAAAAATTTTCGGCCGACAGCCCCTTAAAAAACCTAAAAAGAAAAAAAGATTGCCGAAAAGAACTTAAACATTTAAAATACTATTTATGTTTAAAATTATGTGGCGGTCATTTTGAACTATCTTCCATAAAAATCCGTTTACTATAAGGCTTTCAAAATCGAGGCTAAATCTACCGGCCTGAACATATTTTCACTGCCTCGCGTATATTTTAAATTAACGCACCGCATAAATTAAAAAAAAATGCATACGTATGCATATAAAAATATGCATACATTATGCTGTTTCTGTTGAGTTAAACACCAGAAAGGGTTAAAGCTTATTAAAAAGCTTTAGAATCACTTTTTAAGCACAAACAGACCAATACGCCATTCAAAGTGTGATTAAAATTTCATTTCTATAAATATTTGGACAACACCAAAAAGCTTCATTCTAAAATTCAACTTTTTCCCGTAGATTTTGAATCTGCAAGTTTTTTTGTTGAACGTTTTCATCGCCGAGTTAAAGACTTAAAAAGAGAAAAGCGGATATCCGAGGAACCTTGTTCCGGTTGGAAAACAAAGTTTCCATCAATAGGGAATGTTCTGGTTTCTGTGGCTAAAAATTTAGGAAACCATCCAGTCTTTTAAATTTGTGCACAATGGTTGTGTCAGAAGCTTCGGAAAAGCTTGAAAAAAGCTTTTTTAAATGATCTTGAAGCACAAATGCGAAACGGCCACGCTATCAAAAGCCTCTAATACTGCTTCGTCGGCAGATTTGCAAAAAAATAATTTTGGGAGTTTGTGATCTAAAATCGAAGAACACATAAAAATTGTGCTAGCTACTCGGTCTTTTCCATTCCGAAATAAATTCTTTAAGAAAAAACTTTAAAATATTTATTCAAACTGTTTTTAGACTGGTTAAAAAATGTAGTTTAAAACAAAGTTTTATGACTATAGTAAAAACATTATTAGAAATTGCGTCGGTTTATTTTAAACCACCAACTAGGATTATTATTCGTTGTCTCGTAGGTACTTAAAATTAATCAATCATAACTTAACACCACAAAAATGTGATTTATTTTTCATTTAAATTGTTAAATTCTTATTACAAAATTTTTATTGAGCATTGTTTTAAACATTAGCTTCACTTTAATAGCTTTATTTGAATTGCTAACTTTTTGTTTTTATAAAAAAATTAATATTGTCATACTTAAAACATGTAAAATCATTAACCGTTTTTAGGGAAACAGGATGTAGACTCTTCAAGAAGCAACAAAAAGCAAAATGGGTTGAATGGCCTTCTGATTGATTGTTGGCGACATTATAATGTTGCAATATTTATCTTCATCCAAAGACAAATAAGTAAAATTATACCAAGAGTTTTAAATATTCATTTCACCGCATTATGCCATATATTTTACTTAAAGCGTTACAGCTTTAATCACCCTAATAGAGCCTTTAAAGTTTTCTACATTTAAACATTTGGTTCTTTATCACTACTTCACTTTTGATTTACAAGTGTTCCTATGGATTTTAGGTGGTTAGTCTATTTTATGTACAGAGGTTCCTGGTCTTTCATTTAATAGGTTCGTTTTTATGTTCAAATGTTGTTAATAATTTTTTGAAAGCAGTGAATTTTTCACTTCATATAAGTCTCATATTCAGTTTTGAAACAAACCCACAGTGAACTTAGAAACTTCATACGAAATCTTTAATTTCAGGATTAAAAACGTCTATATTAAGATTTATTGTAAAGTCAAAGTTATATCCGCCTTGTCCTTGAGTTTAAAGCAGCTTAGATCCAACAGCATTTAGCATATCCACTAGAATCCGGCCATCAAATTAAATATGTAGCTCATATATATTTTCTTTTATAGTTTTTAATTCTAAAAAAATATATATAACAATGAGTCATTAACACAAAGTTTGCAGCTTGTACTTCATTTGAATTTAAAAACAGGTTATCTAACATAAAAAAATACAGTTGCAATCTGATAATTATTCAAAAGTTTTGAATTACTACAAACCTTTATGTTCAATTTTAATCAAGATATCTTGTCAAAAAAGTCAATTAATGCAAAACATATGTTACTGCAATGTGTATTTTATTGCATATTAAGATAAACTTAGTACAAATTTGTTTTTTTTTTGGCGAAATATCTTTACTTAAAATGTTTCTCCACTAAGCATATTTTGTGCATATTCTTTGCCCCAAATTTTTTCTTACATGCTTCTTTGTCCTCATTTTGAAAATATCCTGGTTCAATCCCCTAAAAGCCAAGTTGGTTTAGGTGAGCGTTTACTTTAATGAAGTTATAATTTTGCAAAAAAAAGATTTTAAAAACCAATTATGGCTTGTGGAGTTGTTCACTGAAAACAAAGATTATATGA
>JASAMX010006338.1:0-14173 GCA_030248175.1 Microlaimidae sp. YZB2_3
CGATTTTGATAATTCTTTGTGAAAACATTACCCCTGCCCCCAATAGCCCACAAAAATTTTTTTAACAAAATATTTCCGGTGGTTCAGGAGTGACCCCGCAAAAATAGCGTTTTTCGACAATTCCGTACGTGACAGATTGCTCAATAAGTATAACGATTTACGTTACAAATTATGCACTCAAAGAAAGCGGCTACTTTCTATACAAACTACAAATTATGCACCTTGATCCTTAAGATTACAAATTATGCACCTTGATCATTAAGGTTGGTGCAATATTTGTCGAAATATTGCGTTTCCCGTACAAAAAGCCCGCAGCTTTTTCGTTAAAAACACCAAGACCAAACGACGGCAGTGATTTTGTGACAGAGTTTTTTGTACGAAAAACGCAATATCTCGACAAATACTGTACCAATCTTAACGATCAAGGTATCAAATTAAAGTTCAAAATAGCCGCTTTTTTGGGTACATAATTTATAACTTAAATCGTTATACTCATTAAGAAATCTTTCACGTACAAAATAGTCAAAAAACGTTAGTTTTCTGGGGTCATTCATAACACTTGAACCACTGGAGATATTTTATTAAAAAAATTTTGTGCGCTATTGGGCGCAGGGGTAAGGTTTTCCCAAAAAATTATTAAAATCGAAGACAAAAAGTTTGATTCCGCACTGCACCTTTAAGTAGTTTTTAAATTTTTTATTCCTACTTCGATGTCGATAGTAACTTGTCACTTTAATTCATTTTTTAAACTGACAATTTAACATTTCAAATTTTAATTAATTCATTTTACAATTGAAAAAACTGAAAATTTTATATCCGACAAAAATGATAGAAAAAATTATTTTAACTTTAAAAAAATTCGCATATATCTCTTACACATTTTGTACTTTAAAAAAAAGTAAAATTAGCTGTTAACTTCCCAATAATACCTTATATCCATGTTTTCTGCAACGCTGAGCGGAGGAAAGCTATACACTATTTGCTCCCAGTTACAACCCCACTCGTGCTAATTGAATCTAAAAATTCCAAACGTCTTTCATAGTAATTTACGCACAATTTCCACTCTCTCAGTATTTAGTTTCTATGTAGTTTTCGGTTGTAAGTTTTATGCATAACTTTTATGTGTAGCAAAGACAATATTTATTTTTGAATTTTAATATACAAACCTTTGGTCAAATTTTGTTTCTTCTAAATTTATAGATGTATATTAAAAAAAAATTCTGTATGAGCTGACTTTGTCCCGCTTCGAATTAATGATTTTTTATTAGATTTTTAACTTATTTTAAAATGTTTCCAGTGTTTTTAGATTTATATTGTTGCCTTTTACATATAAACATTCAGGTCGTTTGCGTCACGTCACACATCAGCGAATGAGAAGTCAATTTTGAATTTTTAAAACAAAAACATTTTTAAAATCTGACTATATTAAAAAAACGCCCATTACGTCTGTAAGTTTACTTTCGAAATAAAGAGGGTACGCTACTAAGTTTACAAAAATGAGTCCTATTAGAGCTTGATAGAATACTATTAAAATATAGATAAAAAATCAAAGAAAAATATTTAACAATCGTGTCCCAATTGGGATACGCCTTAAGTGGGGTGCGCTCTAATTAGGGTTTTAATTGCTTTAATTAAGACTTATTTAAGAAATAATAGCCCAAATTCAAAGTATAAAAATTGGGGTGATTAAATATCATAATTTTGCCTTGAACAAAAAATTACATATTTGACTTTCGTCGTAAACGTCAACCAAATTTTACAGCAAATGTAATAATTTTATTTTTTGTAAAGAATCCTAATTAGGGAGCGCCCTAATTGGGAAAATCTTAGTAATAGGCGGAACTGCGGAACCGCCGGAACCGGAACCACAACCGGAATTAAGATTTTCCAAAAATCCATAATAGGAACCGGAAACGGATTTCCAAATTTCGCCAAACTGTGACTCCCTCTCAATAAAATCATACTTAAATAAAAACGCACCCTATGGTTAGAGGTACCAATAACCCTCAGTTTAATCCATTTTAATTTTGAAGCGGAAAAATAGCGTCTAAAGCAGGTAAGAATTTAACACTGCGCAAAATTAAACGTTATCCTGGTTTTGGGTATTCCATGTAGCATTCTTCATCTGACTAACCTAGAAACGCCAGGCACACTTTATGCCTTCATTTGAGACATAGTAAAACTTCAGAAACACGTACTGTAATAAACCTGGCTTTAGCTGTTTGGCAAATAGTATTTGGGACGGAATTTCTTTTATTATTGTTAGATTTTCGTTGCTATAGTAAAAAAAACAAGTTGTTGTCCATGTTTCAATAGTGTATTTCTTATTGTGGTATATGCAGTGTTTTGATTTTTTTCCATGCATTTTTGTTTTAATCAATAATTTTTCGATAAATAAATTTTGTAAAGTCAATAAATTAGTTTAAAAATTGATTTTGACGGGGTTTTTTTATTACAGCATTCGCATAAAAATCTGAAATACTAAACAAATATCTCATTTAATTTTGAAAAAACAGAAACAAATCATCAAAAAGCCGAGAGTTATTAATAATTTTTTCTTAAAAATATTATAATTTCAGTTTTGATTGATTAATTCTGCGACATGAATGGCCATACAAACAAACTTTGGTAAGCACCATTAGTAATTCTACCACAGCAAGAAATTCAAACGTTTTAATTAGTATATGACAGAAAAGAAATTGATTGATATTTTTTCTAATATGTCTTTAAAGATTTTAGACTTCTGAGTGGATAAAATTATAGCTTTAGTTATACATTAGAAACCAATAAGTTAGTCAGTGGTAAAACGTAGTATAGTTTTCTTACGTTCTTATTCTATCACCATTTCTATAAATATAAAATATAATATATCAATCCGCGAAGAAAAAATAACCCTTTTTGGAATTTGCTGCCACTAAATCAAAAAAAATCTGACTTAACCACAGCTAATATTCAAGCATAAAACTTTCTTAAAAAATTATGATGGAAAATTTATAAATTATTTTAATGAAAAGATTATTTTAATTATCCGAATGAAACAGTACACGTATTACAAGATTTTTCACGCAAAATGAACAGTTTAAAACTTTACATGTCAAATTAATATAAATTAAAAGGTACAGATGCAGTTTCTAAAATAAAAAATTCCATGCTTGTTGGCAATAAAAATAATGAAAACAAAGTTTAAGCAAAGTTTTACCATATCTTAAAAGTTTTTTTACCAATTAGTGTTTCGGGAATCAGTTATCGCTTCACGTCATCGGTAATCGATCAAATATAAAATATCTATGGGGCTATTTATGAACATAGATTACATTATTTTAGTTCTATTTTCAGTTTTTTATCGTTGTGCTATTAATATCCCCTGTTGTTTTAGTATAGTAATGAGCGATAATGTAAGTGTATAATAAATAACCACAGCACGATCTCTAATTAACTGATAATAATTCCCTAGATTAGAGCTTGGCTAAAAATTATTGAGATTAATCGTATTATTGCGCTTAAACGTATTTAACGTATTAAGTTCCTTTACATATAAAAACAGTAAAACACTCTAAAGGCTGGTTCATACTTATGACAAAACGTCCTTTGGACAAAGTCCAATGTCCAAAGGACGTTTTTACATAAGTATGAACCAGCCTTAAGTCTATTGAGCAATATTTTATTTCGGTTAATAATTTTATGTTTTTAGTTTACGTAGAAGTTTATGTCCTTCTTACTAATACGTAAGTGATTTTATAATTGAATTCGTGAAATTAAATGACCTGACTATTATATAAAAACAAACGGATAATAAAACTTACAGAGTTCTACTCTAATAATAATATTTAACGAATTAAAAATGAAAAGGTTTAAAAAAATCAAGATACAACCTAATTGTTAATCGAATTTATTTTAACTATCTAGATAATTTGAGGTCGAAAACACTGTTTGGTGTGGAAGAGACAAACAAAAACTAGTGAGGCCAATTGTTTAACCGTTCTAGTTTATTTTAGTGGTATAATATTTGTTCAAAGATTGAAACTTTTTTCTTGTCCTTTCAACCAAGGCATGAAAGTGCATTTTGCATACTGTATACTTAGTAAATTTTAAAATAATGCAATTTACTTTTAATGAATTGTTTAAATCATAGAAATTTTGCAGAAAAAACGGAAATTAAATTAAACGGAAATTTAATGTTTGTGAATATTCTTGTTTCAAGTTCTAATAATGAATGTTCACTTAAAACAAAAATAATTTAGTATTTAAAAAGATTATATTTTAAAAATTTTTCAAGAAACAAAACCACGAAAAGGGCACACGTCTTGTCCAATTGAAGAAAAAACTTCAAAGTGAACGCATGAAAAGTGAACCTAAAGTACCAAATGAATTTTATTTAGTTACCACTTACCCGTGTTTTTTGTTTAATCTGCCTGCCTACATAGTGATCTATTTTAAATATCAATTTGAAATTTATTCAGCGAATAAAAAAAACAACATTGATAACTCGAAAGAAGAGCATTAATATTAAAAATCACTCTTTATTTATGTCTATTATTTTGATATTACATAGCAGCTAGTATTCAATGGAAACATAAGAAAACACCTAGTTAAATTCTAACTCCAACCAACTTATTTTTTCCTTAATTTTTAGTGCTGAGTTTATAACTTATTTGCAAATTTTTCATTATTGAAGCCATTAGACTATAGCTAATTATTAATTCATTAAAAAAGTCGGTTTTATTTGTTTTTTTTAATCAGTGGGCTCGGAAACAATTAGCTTTCGTCTTGTTTCGTGTTTCTATTTTTCGAAAAGTTAGTGTGCACTCGCGTCTTATTATAATTTTTAAGCAATAATTTTTTTTCCTTATATATATAAAATGATAAATTTGCATTAATATACTATACTACAACAAATACAGTTTTTTCCTTTTCTTTTTATTAAACAATATAATATTGACTTTTTTGTTAGTCCTGTGTTGATTTTGCTACCTTTGCTGTTAAAAATATTAACACCAATTGTTGATTACTTAGTATTAATTACAACCGTTTACTACGAGTTGAATTCTGCTTTCAGGTGTATCCTTGATAAAACACTAAAATTCACTCGATTGTAACACTATCTCCGCTGTCCAACCGGATTCTCCATTTAAGGAAGGGGTGGTGGTATGGCGTGATAGAGGAACGGATGGCGGCTGTCCCCGAAAACTATCCACTCCAGTCGGCTGACAAACCTGCCCCCGGCCGTCTCTAGCGACTTAACTTTGCGCGCGCGCGGCGGGTCTCCTAGTCCGGTATTCCCATTGGGCCCGGAATTCAGAGCGCAGGGCGACGAGCGCGGGCCAGTTCAGCGTTCGCCGCGCGCAGAGCCGCCGTTTGTCGACGACGATCGGTGTCAGAACTATCCCCCCGCGCACTGTGCTGGCTGTGCGAAGAGGAACGTCGTCCCACCGCTGTCTTGTTCACTCTGCCCGACCAACTTACACGTCTCTCCACTTTTCTAAAAAAACAACAGTCCGCTATACAGTCGCTGGGACCATTGGGGTATACTAAGCTTTCGAAGGTCCAGTGTCGATATTTTTTGCTATCGGTGTACGATTTGGAAGTCCTAAAGTTCCGTATTTTTTAAAGTGAAAGTAATTGAATACCGAAGTAGTAAATTCCTGCCGAAATTATTGCCATCGTATTTTGACTTTGAAGTTTTTTTTCTGGATTCATCAACGAATCAACATAATACCTTTCTGTTATATTTGGATTGTTTCATTCTACTGAATTAAAGATCTGTTTCTTTTGTTGCCACTGACGGTTATAATAATTATTGTTTCTAAAGATCGGACTCTTTTCCCAATAAAACATTTGCCTTATTGCTTCGTGGGGTTTGGTTAAGAAATTCCGATTCCTGTCTGACTGGCTATAAAAGTTCTTATTGTATTATTATCTTTTGTGTCCAGACCCTATCAGTTTCGAGATATATTTTTTAGGACCGAACGTATTCGTTAAGTTAGCGGAATTCCGGAACTAACGAACAGAATCATGCCGGCGACACCGTTGTGCCGTTGTCGGGTTTTGTATATCGGTTCTGCGGTGCCCACGAGCACCAAGGACGGACTCCAGGGCATCCAGGAGCCCTTGCGGGAACGGTACCCGGTCGACCACAACTCGGATACCCGAGGGATTGACTCCTGGCTGAGCATTTGGAGCAACGGACTATTATTGGAATATATCGAGCCGGAGAAAAAAACCGAGGCAGCCTTCTTCCCAATACACAGGTCGCGTATAAATTCGATCGAATGCACAGTAGTCTTTCCACTTCTGAATAAATTTAATAGTTTATGATTTTTTTACCTTTCAATATCCTTAATGAGTAGTATGATTTTAAATAGATCAAATGGAACTGTTTTGTTAATTTTAGAGATTATATGGGGCAATTAGAAAGTAGAATTTTTAAGAAGCAACCAAATGTGACAGGACGTATAAAAAAGATAAATAGGAATATAAACCCATATAGGAAATGACTAAAAACTAGGGACCTGGCCATACATGGGCAAGTTGGTCTGAAGTGGGGGGAGGGGTTAAACCCCAAATTAGGGGGGTGGGGAGTTAAAATCCGAGAAACGCAAAATACCCATATCGTTTTTTTTTCTGGAGTGCTTTTTACCCATATCGTTTTTCGATTTTGAAGAAAAAATAGGTAAAAAACGCTAATTTTAGGTCAAAAAGCCCTTTTTATAGCATTTTTGAGCTTTTTATTGCTTAAAAGATTCATTTTGACCTCAAAATTTAAGTTTGGGGGCAGTTAGAAGTCATTTTAAAGACATTTTTTTCTTCATTTTTACAAAATTGGGGGGGTAACCTTTTCTCCCTCCCACTTCTGAATGGGGGGTTAAACCCCCTTTTCAGAATTTGGGGGGAGTTAATTCCCCCCAACCTCCTGGTGCCCATGTATGGACCTGGCCCACAAATAAAACACTAGTAAATAAAGTTTGTATAAGTGACAAGTAAAAACTGTAAGAGATTGCTACAAAGCCAGGTATTTAGGCAAACGAAGCTAAATAAAACGAAAACTTAAATAAATTTAAAACTAAACTAAAAAATTAAGATGTATAATACTACAGTATGAAACTGTTTTGTATACCTTGTATTAAATACATGAAGTCTATTGTATAATCTTAACTCTTAATAACATTGAAATTTTAATTGGTTTGTCTTGAAATCACCATTTATATAGTGAAAAAGAAAGTGGTTTCTTATATCCCTACATAGCTTCAGAAAGTGTCTACTGCTTAATGGTGTCCAAATTTTCGAGTGGTTTGCATGTTGGAGACATTTGAATGAGGCCACTTGAAAATGTGCGTTGGAACTGTAGCTGCTGGTGAATTTATACGTGTCTTCAGTCTTCACTACTGCGCCGCGGTTCGCTACGTCAACGTGAGCGGGTACAGCATAGAGGGTGGCGGGGAGCGATTCCTTCCCCTGGACAGCCCTTTCGCCAACTTACCCGATTCCAGGGATCCACCGATTTTCGCCGCCATTCTCCGTCGGACCCGCGGTGTAAAGGTACTGGAATGTCACGGATTTATTTGCACAAACGCAAAAGCTGCCAACGCCCTGGTCAGATGCTGCTTCCACGCCTACGCGGATAGTATGTACGTTAAGGTGAGTTTTAAAAAATTCCGAAATTTATCTGATCAAACACTTTGTACTACATATGATAGTCTGTTCTGTTTAAATAAACTGTAATAAACATAATAATATATATTTTACTGCCATATTAAGTAAGTAGAACTCCGAGTTTGCAATTTGATGTTTATTCTGTGGATTGGTTGATTTGTTAATATCAAACAATTTTATGGACAATCCCGTCTTTCTTAAAGTTTAAAATTATCTTTTGAACGGCTTAAAAAAATGCATCCCATAGTATACGATGCAAATTAATGAATTTTATGCGACTGGTATTGGGAAGAAGGCTGCCTCGGTTTTTTTCTCCGGCTCGATATATTCCAATAATAGTCCGTTGCTCCAAATGCTCAGCCAGGAGTCAATCCCTCGGGTATCCGAGTTGTGGTCGACCGGGTACCGGTCCCGCAAGGGCTCCTGGATGCCCTGGAGTCCGTCCTTGGTGCTCGTGGGCACCGCAGAACCGATATACAAAACCCGACAACGGCACAACGGTGTCGCCGGCATGATTCTGTTCGTTTAGTTCCGGAATTCCGCTAACTTAACGAATACGTTCGATCCTAAAAAATATATCTCGAAACTGATAGGGTCTGGACACAAAAGATAATAATACAATAAGAACTTTTATAGCCAGTCAGACAGGAATCGGAATTTCTTAACCAAACACCACGAAGCAATAAGGCAAATGTTTTATTGGGAAAAAGAGTTGCCAATCTTCAGAAACAATAATTATTATAACCTTTAGTGGCAACAAAAGAAACAGATCTTTAATTCAGTAGAATGAAACAATCCAAATATAACAGAAAGGTATTATGTTGATTCGTTGATGAGATGCAGAAAAAAAACTTCAAAGTCAAAATACGATGGCAATAATTTCGGCAGGAATTTACTACTTCGGTATTCAATTACTTTCACTTTAAAAAATACGGAACTTTCAGACTTTCCCAAATCGTACACCGATAGCAAAAAATATCGACACTGGACCTTCGAAAGCTTAGTCTGCCCAATGGTCCCAGCGACACTGTATAAGCGAAAAGCTGTTGTTTTTTTAGAAAAGTGGAAAACGTGTAAGTTGGTCGGGCAGAGTGAACAACAGTGAACGACGTTCCTCTTCGGGCGGCCACAGGTGCGCGGGGGGGTGTTGACACGATCGTCCGTCGACAAACGGCTACACACAGCAAACACTGGACACCCGGTCGCCGTATTCCCGGCCCCATGGATACCCGGACTAGGGGACCCGCCGCGCGCAGCGGCGTTAAGATCGCCGGGGGCGGTTATCAGCCGACTGGAGTGGATGCAAAAGCACCATTGGCTTCCCTCTCTCACGCCATACCACCACCCCTTTTCCTTAAATGGAGAACGTTGGACACGGAGGATAGTGTTACAATCGAGTGAATTTTAGTGTTTTATCAAGGATACACCTGAAAGCAAATTCAACTCGTAGTAAACGGTTGTAATTAATACTAAGTAATCGACAATTGGTGTTAAGATATTTTAACAGCAAAGGTAGCAAAATCAACACAGGACTAACAAAAAAGTCAATATATTGTTTAATAAAAAGAAAAGGAAAAAACTGTATTTGTTGTAGTATAGTATATTAATGCAAATTTATCATTTTATATATATAAGGAAAAAAGTATTGCTAAAAATTATAATAAGACGCGATAACACTAACTTTTCGAAAAAATAGAAACACGAAACAAGACGAAAGCTAATTGTTTCCGAGCCCACTAAAAAAACAAATAAAACCAACTTTTTAATGAATTAATAATTAGCTATAGTCTAATGGCTTCAATAATGAAAAATTATTTGCAAAATAAGCCTAAACTAGCACTAAAAATTAAGGAAAAAATAAGTTGGTGAAGTTAGAATTTAACTAGGTGTTTTCTTTTGTTTCCATTGAATACTAGCTGCTATGTAATATCAAAATAATAGACATAAATAAAAATAATTTTTAATATTAATGCTCTTCTTCGAGTTATCATGTTGTTTTTATTCGCTGAATAAATTTCAAATTGATATTTAAAATAGACCAATATGTAGGCAGGCAGATTAACGAAAACACGGGTAAGTGGTAACTAAATAAAATTCATTTGGTACTTTAGGTTCACTTCATGCGTTCACTTTGAACTTTTTTCTTCAATTGGACAAGGTATGCCTTTTTGGTTTTGTTTCTTGTTTAATATCAAATACTCGTACCGTCTCATCTTTACAGCCAACTGCTAGTAAGAACTTAGCATCCAATTTAATCAATTGTAGACTGCATATTGAACTGGTTAAACTAGTTTGTAAAACATGACCGTAAGCTCCAGCTGTTTTAACACGCTGCTTTGGAATTGGTACCATATAAGTAAAAATGATCTTAAAACTGGATTCTTTTTGAATCAAAGTTGCGTTTTTGGGCAGTTGAAGCACATAGAGCTCCTCGACTCCTGAAACAGCAACCATATTATCCTTAAAGTCACTAAATTTGGCGAGTTTTTCAAAAATCGTAACAGGTTCCTTTGCCATAGGATTAGTTTCTGAATTTACCGAGAGCACATCCATTATTAATGACGCTTTACCTTCTACATTTACAACAGATGCAAGACAGCTGTGGTCTTCAGTACTATAAGCAGCTCCAATTATATGAGATATTTTCTTATATGTGATAACTTTGACAGAATGTTTCTTTTTGTGTGGTTTCATTGTAATCAAAGAGTTTGTACCAACACCAAGCACAAGGCGTGTTCCTTGCTGTTTTGCAAAGTTTATATTCGATTCCAATTCAATACGTTTGTACATCTTTGGTTCTTCTTTTACATTAATAATAATGATGTCTCTGTCTTTTAGAGTAACATATGTCATTTTATCAAATAAAAAGCAATGAGTAGAGCTTCGATTAAATCTCTGACTATCTGAAAGACCAGCGTCATTGGCGGCATATTTTTTAGACGAATTTGTTATTTGTTCGATATGTTTACAGTTTTGAATATCATTAGGTTCTAATCTGTGCATTAAACTTCCGGCTTTTAAATCATATATACTGAGGCCGCCATGCTCATCTCGAACCAAAACTCTGTCTTCCACATTGCAAACAACTAATTTTTCAGGCGCTAATTGTTGGTCAATAGTGTGTAGCATGGTGTCAGTTTCCAAGTCCCATATCCGCAAAGTTTTATCTTTACTAGCTGTAATTAATGTTTTTCTGGTATCTGTGCTAGCGACATCAGTTATTCCTTTAGTGTGTCCAGTTAGTGTTGTGATAAGTGTGCCGCTTGGGGCTAAAAAGCATTGATTCTCCGGCATAAGAATTAGCTTTGATTCTGAATTTTCCTCGCAATACTGCCTGCATTGCTCTAACAAATTTTTAATGCTGGAGCTGCTGGTTGATAGCACAGACATTCTGCCAAGAAGTTCAGTAGCAAGTACGTCCTCTGATTGTGTATGTTCCAGTGTAGGTTTTGCCAAGCGAATAGCCTGTTTTATCCAAGCAATTTCCATGTCATCAGGTTTCATATCTAAGTACATGTCAAAGTCGGTTAAAACCGCCGGTGAACCCATTGCTTTTATTTTTGTGTGTAAAAAAGCGTAGTTGCAGAATACTTCTGTTTTGAGGCGATCAAAAAGACCAGCGTAAACCAAATGATAAGGTAGTTCATTAAGTTTTCTTAGATTAAAGCGAGAAGCTCCAAACTTTAGAGGCTGATGCTGGACACTCCTATAAACAATTAATGATTATTGATGATTACTGTTGGGATATTTTGTTTGTGAAAATATTCTTTATATAATAAGAAAACTTTACCTGTCCAACGAATGCTCCACTCCTTTGAAAATTTTAAGTGTAAGAGGTTTTGCTTTGTCGGCCCAAAGCCCAGAAAAATAATCCGCCAGGTTTTTGTGCATTTTTTCTCTTGTTCCGTCAGTTGAAAGGTAACGCTGTACTACAACTTCAGTAAATTGTTTGTGGTACAATCCCATAACTGTGGCACCGTCGCCTAAATCTTGAAAATAGCATAAAAGAACGAAATAATTTTTTAATAAATATTTAATTCTATTTTTGCAATTTGTGCTCAAAAAGTTTGAAACCATCAGTTAAAAACCTTAAAAAAAATTTTAAAATAAGATTTAATCCTATTTTGTTTTTAGTACTGTGTTAAGAGTACTGATGTTTCCTGGAGTTCTGTTTTTGGAGCTTCAACGCTATCCTGTAGCTCCAAACCTCCACCGTACTTTGTACTAATTTCATGAATAATCAAAGAATAGTGTCATATATTTTTTTTTTCAAATTTTTTTGTAAGCTAAGTTTTGTGAAAACTTTTTAAAACATTAAAAAAGTTTTAAAAATGCGGATATAATAATTTGAAACATATATTTTAAGGTTAAAATTAGTAATTTAAAACAGGAAATCGTTCAATTAAAACACTATTAATTTAAGAACAGAACATTTCGAGTCTTAGAACCTTCAGAAATTGGAACACCAGAGCATAGCATTGGACGGTAGGAACATCACTAGTTGAGAGTCTTAAAATAAGAACGAGCAAATATTTTTTCTTTAAAGCAAAAGTTCCTGAAATAGTTATTTAAGTTGAGTGGTTCAGGGAACTAAAGACCATAAAAACTCTGAAGCTCTAAACATAGTCTTGGTTTTTTATTTTGCTTAGCTTAAAAATTGGTCTAAATTTTAGCCAGTGCAGACAGATGGCTGTAAGTTGCCATTTTTAAAATCTAATTTTTGGCACTAAGTTTTAGCTTCAAGGTTCCTCGTCTTTAAGTCAGACTGTATGCTACCTTGTCTGTTCATAATGAAATCTTCCATTTCCTGATGAAGCCGCGCCCATATTAAGGGAGGAATTTTAATCTCATTTTCTGATGGTGGTGCCCAAAATTGATAGACATTGTCTAAAACTTCATCATCCAAGGATAAAACTTCTTGCATTTCCCGCGATGTTAATCCATTTCTGAAAATAAAAAAGCCAATGTTTTATACCTGCAACATAAAAAAACTAAATAATAAATCATAAATCGAATCATAGATTTTATTTCTACCCCTTTAGACTTAAACGTTTTAGTGTTAAAAGAGTCGAGTAGGTTTATATTTATAAACATAGAGCAATCAGTTGTATGCTCATCTTGATTAGTTACGTACTGACAAAGGGAAAATTTTGGCGTTAGACGCCCCCTTTTCCAGTGGCGCCCGGGTTCCGTTTGGGGGAACGGTCTGGGGGCCCCTCTAACCCTGAAGGGGGTGGCGGCGGCCCCAATATGGGGGTCTAGGGGGGCGAAAGCCCCTAGCGGGGTGAAAGGGCGGAGCCCCTTGTAGGGGGGTGCCGGGGGGCAAAATGCCCCCGGGGGAGAAATTTTTAATTTTAAAGCGCTAAAATACGCTTTAAATTTTAATTAAAAATGATGCTTATTTTACAAAATTTCCAGGTTTCTTTTTACCTACCGCATTTTAAAACATGTGTTTAAAACGTAAATTAAAAGATAATAGTGTTTATAGTAGCTTTATTGTTAAAAAGATATACCTTAACTACTGAACAGGATAATTGATTTATAATAGAAAAACTAAGATAAATTGTCAATTAACAATTAACTCCCCGCGCGAACCGCAGAAAATTTTTTTTAGTCCTTTTATAACGCTTAAAAATTTTTCCCGGGAGGCGAATTTGGGGGTGGGGTGTCCCCGGGTACCCCAAATTTAGGGGGGTGTCAGCAAAATCCGAAATTTTGAGGGGGTATAACCCCCCTGCCCACCTATGGCAGTCCTCCAATAAAGCAGGGGGGGCATTTTCAAACCATGCACAGGTCTGAAAAACAGGATTGGGCTTAATCAAGATATCATTGCAATATGGGTCAATGAGACTGTAAAAAGTTAAAAAGCAAAAAAATATATAAATAATATATTCTAGTTACAGTAAAACTTACCCTTCCACAGCAGAGTTTTGATCTTGGTTTCTGAGGAAGAGGGCGAATAAAATTATTTTCCCGATGACTCAGTCATTATATTATTTTCTGGCCTAAAATAACTGAGACTCAAATAAAAACATACATTTGTCTGAATGGCTGAAGTACTGAATGGCTACTGAATGCTTATGGTACAGGCTCACGCGTAAATGGACAGCCACCCAAATTTTGGAGGAAGGGTTAACATACAGTTAACCACTTTGCAGTGTCCAAAACAATTTTGGGGTGCTGCTACAAACCGAAATACCCCAATTTTTGGTTTAGCCCTTGGGTGGGACCCCCAAAATTCAGAGTTTCTGGGGTACCCCAAATTTTAAGGGGGGTGTCGGCTATGACTAGGATTTCAGGAGAAATAACCATAGGTGGGGCAGCCTACAGGTTTTGGGTGTGCCTGACCATACATGGGCACGGGGGGTTGGGGCCTCCAGAGTTAGTTACCGAATCTGGGGAGGAGGACTTCCCCCGCTTCAAAGTGGGGCGAAAGGTGCAGTCCCCCGATTTTGAAAATGAAGAAAAATACTTAAAATGACTTTATAGGTGCTCAAACTTAAGTTTTGAGGTCAAAATGAAT
>JASAMX010006339.1:0-13759 GCA_030248175.1 Microlaimidae sp. YZB2_3
TAGTAAATGGTGGATAAGTGGAACATTCTGTTGTAACCACTCTTGTACCATCCGCACCTCTCAGGTTAATTGGTAGGTGGGATGAATTTCTTGAGGTACGCTTTTTGAGGCATTCTTAAAGAACAACCCATCTTATCGGTCACCGGAAAAATGGATTGCTTAAAACCGTTATTTTTCAAGTAAATTATCATAATAAAAACTCACAAATAACCTTTATCGTGCAGTGTAGATTTTCGTTTCCCTAAGCAACCTGAGCAAAACTTCAAAATCAAGCTAATTGTAAAGTTTTGTTTGATTTTGAGGTTTTGTTTAGGTTGCTTAGAGAAACTAAGGTCTAAAATCCACAATTCAGGTTGTTCATAAGATTTATCATAATATTGTTTTAAGCTTATTTGTTTTTTTAAGATTTATAAAAACTATTTTAATTTAATAGCTTGTTTTTAAAATATAACGGTTTTAAACTATTAGTTTTTAACTATGTAGTCCATTTTTCCGGTGACCAATAAGGTGGTTTGCTTTTAAAGATGCGGTGCGGAGTCAAACTTTTCGTCTTCGATTTTGATAATTTTTTGTAAAAACCTCACCCCTACCCCCAATAGCCCACAAAAAACTTTTCAACAAAATATCTCCAGTGGTTCAGAAGTTATGATCCCCCGAAAATGACGTTTTTCAACAATTTTGTTTGTGAAAGATTGCTCAAACGATTTATAATTTAAGTTACAAATTATGCACTCAAAAAAAGCGGCTACTTTCTAATTTAAGTTGGTATCCTGATTGTTTAAATTGGTGCGGTATTTATCAAGATATTGCGTTTCCTGTACACAAAACCCTCAATTTTTTTGCTAAAAATACCAAACGATGGCAGTGATTTGATGAAGTTTGCCCAACATTTTTACCGTCACTTCGTCTTTTTAGCGAAAAAATGGAGGGTTTTTTTTGTACGAGAAACGCAATATCTCCACAAACACTGCACCAATTTTAACAATCGATGTATCAAATTAAAGTAGAAGGTAGCCGCTTTTTTTAAGTGCATAATTTGTAATTTAAATTGTTAAATCCATTTAGAAATTTCTGACGTAACGAATTGTCGAAAAACGCAATTTTTGAGGGCTCATAACTCCTAAACAACTAGATATTTTGTTGAAAAAATTTTTGTGAATATTGGGGGCAGGGGTAAGGTTTTCACAAAAATTATCAAAATCAAAGACAAAAAGTTTGACTCCGCACCACACCTTTAAGGACAATGCCCTTTTTTGAGCTTTCTTAGTATACAAGATGACAACCGTAAACAGGTGTTACAAGTTCAATTAGCCAACAGGGAACTTTTTTGTAAAATATCCAGCCTATTTAGAATATTTCCATTTAAAAAGTTCAATTTAGGTGCTTGGTGCTTTTGTCTATCTGCGAAAATAAAAAAATTGTTTATGGACAAACAAAATTTAAAATTATAAGTTATAACAATAGTACTAATAATAAACTAAACAACAACCTTATGTTTTTTATACACCGAAAAACCAATTATTTACCTAACGTTAATACTGAATGTGCACTTTTTACACACACACAAACAAACAACAACGCCCATTGATGCACCCTATAACATGTTTTGCAAAATTATTAGTTACTAGCAGTAAAACCTAGTTCCCACCGGAGTGACAAGTGACAACGTTTTCACACCGCAGCGACAACCGAAGATATAACGCTGTAAAAGCCTACGGAACGTGTTGTCACTTCTCACTTGTAAGTCACTTTGATATAAACGAATCCTAAGCGTTTTAAACTTAGACTCCATCGCCCAACAATTTTTTTTGCCACAATTGCGAAAACCAGCCGGATTCAAGATGTCGCATTTAAAATTAAACGAGTGAATTGAGCTCACATATAAATAATCCAAAAGGCTTGTTCTAATAGCATTCAAAAAAGAGTTTTCCATTTTTATTAATAAAACAGTTTTTTATGACCAGGTTTTTTTCACCTTATCCGCCATAGAGATAGCGTCATTGATAAACAACACGGTTTTAAAGGGTTAACTGATAGCCGAAAACCCAAACTACGCAGTAATATTAGCACTGTATGAACTATTTGTGCTTATTGAGATAAAGTTTTAAGCCTGGTTCATACTTCGTCTAAAGTATCCAAAAGACAATGTCAAAAGGAACATTTTTAAGACTTGTTCATGGTTTGTTCAAAGGGGAAAACCCAAAGGACAGTCCAAAAGACAAAATCCAAAGGGAAACGTCAAAAGGACAGTTCAAAGGGTAAAATCCAAAAGACAATGTCCAAAGAATATTTTGGACAAGCCAAAGTTGTCCTTTGGACAGACAAAAAAAGTTAAAATATTTTAGATCAAGTTTGGGACAGTTTTGACTGCCAGCCCTTTGGATATTTTGCGGATTGTCATCTTTTGATTATCCAAAAAACAACTTTGACTTGTCTAAAAGTCTTCTGAAATCGTCCTTTAGACGAAGTATGAACATGTTTAAATATTTCCTTTGGACTTTGGCTTTTGGATTTCTTCCATTTCTATTTGTTACACAAAGAAACATGAATAAACGGACAGACATTATTTACAACATATAAACACGTCATAAGCATAAACATTGGCAAAAAAACGCGCGTGGGTATTCTGTGCAACACCTAATACAAGTAGCAAACATACACAAAACAAAAACCAAGCCAAGTAGGGCAGAAACCTACGCTCTTTGAAATAGTCACGTTCAACCAAAATCAGTTGCAGATTTTAGATATTTCTTTATTACTTTTTAAATTGTCATGTATTTAAAATGAATTGGGTTTTAATTTATTTTAACAGGTTTTTAGTATTTAATAAAATTCAACAAATAAACCTATTCTTCTATTATAAGAAGCCACAAATATTTGGCCCATTTTTAGCGTATAATACTCGAATTTTGAACTCGCTTGCAGGGTTAAATTCTTTTTGTGTGAAGCTACGAATTTATTATGTGAATCTGTGGTTGGTTTGTCATTTATTTCTTACAATAGAATACAAAAAAATACTAAAAATATGGCCGTCCATCAGTTTCAGAAGAAAAAAAATGTTTTTAACCTTAGAACCCAGAATAAAACCGAAAATTAGACAAACGAACACAAATTTTTAAAAATAGACAAAAGAATTTTCACATGTTTTGACAGTTTTCACGTAATGTTTTTGTTAGTTTATGAAGTCAATTAATCATGATTCATCGGTAATTTTTATTTGACATTTTTGTTTTTAACTGGGAACTCCAAATTCGTCGCTGATAATAACAGACTGTATTTTTAATTATTTTGTTTGTTCCTTCCTTTTAATAGTTTTAAGAGTTTGTTAATTAGTCATAATTGTTTTAATTTACCATTCCACGTGCGGGGCTCGGTAATTGCTTCATTAGGAAATGATTTAAAATTAAGGAGTAAAGCAGGCGCTTCTTTCCAAGTGTCATTAGCTGACTAGTCCATTGTTGTGAATGTTTGTGGGAACAAACGAGTAGCTGGTGAGTCAAGGGTAAGTAGCGGAAGGGGAGCAATTTGCCTCCCATTCTCCGTCTTCAGTCGATCATGAAGAGGAGATACAAAAGAATGTAATTGGCGAGGGGAACAACCCATTTCTCTGTAAACCCCGCCGCGGGGCGGAAATTATATCTAGCAGCGCGATATGGATCGTAATAACGTCCACGTCTTCCCAACAACCACCCCGCCCCCTTTTACAGGCCACTCACATACTTAATTTTTCATTTGATAATCTTTTCAATATAAAATTAGAAATTAAGCCCATTTTTATCAACAAAACAATAACAGTTTGTCGACCAGATTTTACATTAGTTTATCTTTCACTGGCACCAAACGTGCGTTTTTTTAATATTGCCAAAAATATCCTAAATATCCATAAAAATATTTTTAGTTTTTTACGTTTAAAAATTTAAGACAAAAAAAAACAATTAAGGCTTTCCAAAATACAAAATACGCTTAAATTGACATTTGCTTCAAAAAAATACCTCCAAGCATAAAAGCTAACGATCCAAAGAATTTGAGCCGAAAAAAATTTGGAGCCAAAAATTTGGAAATTTGAGTAAAAAAGGGGAATTAGAAGTCGAAATTTTAAAATTGCTACAACATTTACCTACCTTTAGCCCAAAACTAAGACCAATTGTTGTTTTTTTGGTCTGTTGCGATTTTCGCGGCTTTATAAATTTTTAAATCTTTTAAGGGCTCCATAATCTCAAACTTGTTTTGCTAAAGACTCCTAACTAACCAAGCTAACGATTTTTCGGTTTGATCAATTCAGCTGGTCAATCGTCTTTGCTGGTGTGAAAAAAAATTTTTATGGCACCTTTTTTGGTGTGGTGAATTTATGGAAGCCATCAGTTTTTTTTCCAAAAAAAAATCCTAACAAAACAAAGAATTTATGGAGCAATTTATTGTCAGTTTTATCGTTACTTAAGTCGTAAAGTGATCTAATCTTTCCAACACCCCTCCTTCTCGCCCTCCGTCCTTTTACTTCTTTTTATTTACCAAAAAAACAACCCACTGATGACATTAATTTTCGAAGTTCCACAATACTGGTAAATTTCGCGATAAAACACTTTGCAAAAAAACCAACAAAAACCATAAAATATGTAGAAGTATAGAGATTAAAATATGATTTTCCTTATCTGTCTTAGCAAAGTAAATTTTAAAATCGCTATCAATATAGCTAATTAATAATGCACGACTTTAAATGACACTGTTTTGTCATTGAAATTTTATATAAAAAAAGTTTTTGCTTGCTTGATATTAGAATATTGTCTAATATAGAGTTTTAATTCAATACACATATGTTTATGTTTTATATGCACTATATGTTTTAAACTTCACAATCAATGTACACTTGCAAAAAAGTTTATTAAAAATTTTGTATTTTTGAATATTCTGATACCGATTATAGGTACATATTGATTATCAAAGACCGTATATCTATTTTTTGCTTATAAATATATTTTATGTATTTACAAACCTTTATATTTTAATACCTATGTCAGTACTTATGAAGCATGTTTTTAAATGGGTAAATTTGGGTCTGCATTTATGATTATAAATTCTTTAAAAAATTAAGTAAATTTAAAAACACAAACGAAAAAAAGTCTGGCAATGAATAAAATATTATGATTTTAAGTTTTTATTATTTATCGAAAAAACGGAAACTTAGCTTCTTTATCTTTATAGCGTCCGCCGTCAAAATATGTGCAAAAATCCAATGTTTTCTCGTATGAATAACGAAAGAAACAAATAGCATACTTGTAAAAGTATTTTGATATTTCTGCAAAATATTTTTTTAACAATCCCAAGAAAATAATGCGATTCAGTCTTTAGTTTACGACTACCGAGACTCAGCTTGTAAAAAATTTTGAATAATCATAAAAGCTCTGAAATTTATTTTTAAGAAGTATTTTTTCTTGTGGAAAGTAATTCGAAGAAATTTAATTGTCACGTTTCCATACATAATTTACTTGTAATTTTTTTTTTATTTTGCTTTTTGACTTTAAAAATTACTTTTTCTTTATTAAATTAAATTAAACATTTTTGATACTTCGATAACTCTTTAATAGGTCGACTTAGTTATTTAAAGTATTTTTAAATATTTTATTACTTTCTAAAATTACGTTAATAATAATAAATCAAGGGAATTTTTACTTTGATTGATATAAAAATACAATTAAAATTCATGCTTTCAATTTGGAAGTTAAACAAAAATTATTATATCGTTTTTTAAACAAAAAAAAATCAGTTTTTAACGACTACAAATTCTTTTTGAACCAAGTGTACGCAAAAGTTACCTTTGATGATAAACAATGTGGCGCGTCGAGGCAAATGAACCCTGATGTGATAATTACCAACAGTTACGTTTTTAATACATTGCTATGTCTACCGAAGCTATATGTTCAAATTAAAATAAACTCGATTCATATTGTGCAAATTCGTAATTCCTTTAAAATTTATTATCGTTTTATAATTTATTTATTATTATCATATAATTTTTTTTTGTTTTTTAAATTTTGAAAAGTTTTTTGTTGTAAAAAAGGAGTGAGGTTTTATTAATTTAAAAAAAATATATGTTAAACGATTTCTAGACAGAATATATTACATGGAAATGGCATAGATTTTTTAGTTATCCCATATGTTTTGTTTTAAGTCTTTAAACTGTAAAAAATGACGGTTTATGATAATAAAAAAATTTGATTTTTTTTATTTTTTTATTTTATTTTAACGATTCCAAAGTATATGGAGTTTTGGTGTTTTATTTAACCCATAGGTTTTGTTTTAGTTCTTTGAGTTTTCATCTAGCTTTACATGAGCCAAAACGTATTTGAAAACTTCATTACCAATAATAACAAAATATTGACAATAGTAACAATAATAAAATAATTAATAAAAAATAATATCTACACCGTTCTCCATCTACATTCTACTTCGATTTGTTCCAATATTGATATATCTTCTTCAAAATTATGATTTATTGTACTGCGGATTTTGTTGTTTTTTTTAAATGTTTTATTTTTGCTGAGAATTGTTATTTTTTCTTCATATTGTAATATTTAATATATCGGTAGTATAATTGTTTTTTTATAATATTTTTTCCTTTTGTAAGGACATTTGCTTTTTAATTATATCAATTTACCAGAGTATTTTAAATATTGGTTTCAATTGAATTTTAAAATAAAAAGTTCTTGTGACCAGGATTAAAATATTATCTTTGTCCCACTGACAAAATGCTTGATGAGATGGATTGTAAACGGGTTTTTTTCGAGCAAATCTATCATATTGGGGAATGTGACACACTTTATCTGGCTCCTACTAAATGTGTGTTAAGTAATAATTCTTAATTGAAGGAAGAGCTGAGAACACCATATAATGGGGCAGGTAGGGTGCTGTTTTTCCTATCTCTTCATCAAAAAAAGTGACGGTACTGGGGGAATAAGACGACCGCCAATTAATTTTATTTACTTGCTTTCTCTAATTTGTGTATTGTTCACGCTTAAAATTAGCAATTTATGCCATAGCCATTTTATCTTTAATAAGACAACACAGTTAAAAAAACTAACAATTTTTTAATAAGAAACTGGAGTGTTTTACAAATCTAAATATTTTGAGAAAAAAAATAATTAGTACATTTTGTACAAAAATACAAAAAGTTGCGTATTTTTGGCACAAAAATTTTTCGGTTGATTTTAACCTGTTTTAAATTCATTGAATTTGATTTTTCATAAGTTTTCTGTAAAATTTCTTAGACGCTTTGTTAAAAATTAAATATATTTGAAGCAGTGCCCAGTATTAAATCTTGGTAAATCGGGCAATTATTAGCGGTCTGGGAGCAGAAGCTCATCCGCAGATCGGGGCGAGTGATTATCCAGCCTGTCGTGCAGAGATAATCGGTCCGGTCATTTGCACGCAGCTCCAATATTCCAGTCTCCGATGACAGTAAATTACAGGGTGCTGAAGGTCTTTTCTCACTCCCCAAGTGTCAACCGCTCATTATACACCTTTCCGCTCTTTCCTCACTCATCCAACAGCGCCCCACTACCCTCCTTCAACTCACCGCCGAACAGACTCAGCACTCCCCAACATTATACTTCATTCTTCGACCCGCGTTTAAGTACAGAAAAGTCAAAATCTAAGCTATATAAGTGAAAAAGAAAAGCGAAAATTTTTACTAAAACAGCTTGGCAAGATTCCATTCCGATCCCATAAAAACCCATAGGTGTAAGTTTTGTGACTTAGGGCGGTGTTAAGTTGTAAGGGGGAGATGTTTTCTTTTCGGAACGATTTCACACACACACACACGCCAAATAACAGGAACCGAAAAAACAGCTAGTGAATGGCTTTTTAGCTCGTTTCCCCTCCTCCCCGCGGTCCATCCGGCCAATTTATCACTTCGCACATTATAACACCTGGCGCTCTCTTGGGACCAAAAAACGACAGCAGTCTGAAATTAAAGTGCAAAAAACACAACCTACTGACACCTTTTTAGGAAAGTATGGTTAAATTATATTTTTCAAAATTAAAGTATGACTTAGTTTTATGAATATCTATAGACAAAGCACAATCATTACTTTCAGCGGAAAATATCATGACTGAAAATTTGTTACTTAAAAAAAAAGAAAATTAAAAACTTCCTATTATCAGTTTGTAATCCTAAATTATAGTTTCGATTTTTTAACGTTTGGTTTTCCATTTTATTTTTATAGCCGCTTTCAAAGTGAAATAATACCAAAAACTATTGTAACTTTTAAAATACGAATTTAACACACTTATCTTTTAAGATCAACATTGGTTATATAAAATTTTTGTTTTTGTGTTTTCCACATTAATATTTAAATCTAAAACTAAAAATAAAATAAATATATTTGATTAATAAAAACTGTTGGATTGTTTATATTTTTCAGTATAAAATATAAAAATTACAAAATATAAACACAGAAGTTTCAACCAAAAACAATTCGTAAAATAATATGATAAAATGTTTACATTCTTAATCCATTTCATACAAAATATTTATATAAACCGTTTTTGTAGTTTTTAACCAAGTTGCAGGGTTTTTTTCATTCAAAAACAAGATAAAAATTCGTTATTTGAGATTATGTGAAATATAACCCATTTTTTTTTACTTTTAAGCGGAACACTATACATCATAGTAAAAACTGCAACGAGAGTTAAATTTTATTAAAAATCTGTTGTTTTTAATATAAATCCACACATCATAGCAACCAATTATTTTTTGACCTCGATTTTTTAAACAAATAAGCTCTAATTACCGAACAAAAAATATTGTGTTTTAAATAAAATCTATATTAAATGTAGTTAGTATTTGATGTTTTTAGTAGCGGGTTCTGTTTTCCGATATAATAGTCGGCAACCTACTGTAAAAATGTTGATTGTCGGTTGATGAGAGCATTATCGCGCAGTTGATGAAATTTGCTTTCTTAGACTCTGTCGGCGGTTATGATAACAGGAGGGGGATAATGGGCCCTTGAATAGAAGAGAGTGTTTGCTCCTGGAGCAGAAGTGGAATCCCCGGGTTGTCCCTGATTAAGTCTTTACACGGGGGCAACATTTCCCCCTCTGTGCCTGCGCGCCACTCTGCGGGGGAGTTGAGGGGTACGGTAGCCTCACACATTCCGCCTTCTTTCTGTCGGCGCGTGACAATAACTCAGCAGGGGATTGGCTTAGCCGGGACGCAAATTGGCGGCAATTAGGGAGGCGGCGCTTTTGCGGGGCTGAGAGTCCGCACAGAGCCCGGGCGCAAACGCTCCTCTCCCCGCGGCGGTGTCTACCTTGTCGGACAAGTTTGTCGTTCACACTCACACCCGCTGTATCCCTTCTCCTTTCTCCACCTTTGCTGAATGTTTGACGGCCAATTATTTGTCGGTTTAAGCGTTTTACGACCCTTCACAGACGCTCGTATATTCACAGTGTGTTCCTTTCCTTCCCCTCGGGCCTGAGAAATGGTGTCATGCAGAAGTGCTTAACTGCTCGATTTGCGCCGGGATTCCATTGTGCCGACGACGGATCGCTTTCTGGCAAACCTATCCAATTTGGAAACTAATATGGCCGGATCGGTAATGGCTGGGGTGAGTCTTTGAGTCCTTACCTTTTTAAACGGAAAATAAAAATCCATCCCGTCCACGGCTTGTTATACAAATCAGTCCCGACCTCCTTACGCCTCTTCTCCACGAAAATTGCACCTTACCGCCCAGTACCCCACTCTACAACCCGGAATTATGTTTATTTCAACGTTGTCGACTTTGTAATTAAAAATTTTTTTCCGCTCTAAACTGTGTCAAAGGTCCTTTATTTTGATTTGCCATTTTCAACGCTTATGGTGAATTGTTATTTTGATGTTTCACTCGACTGAAGTTATTTTATTTTTATGAATACGAATTCAACACTTTTATGATTTTTTAATAGATAACATTTACTATTTATTTGCAACGTCGAATTAAATTGAAGTCTGTTCAAAAACGATTGAAACTAATCCAATTTTTAGGTAAGCATATTTTGCTAAAGGTACAGTTGATTTATACAAAAATCTTATTTTTGTGATTTTAACTGTAATAGTAGCTTTACATTCAGCCGTATCGTTAGCGGGATGTGCTCACCTGAATTTTTTTCAGTCTAAGTAATTTTTGAAAAGAAATAGTTGTGAGCAAAAAAAATTGTTATCGTATACCTTCAAGTTCAATTGTTTCAATAAAAAAGTTCAAAGCTAATTTTGGTTGCATAAGCAAAAATATATAACATATTATTATGTAATATATTTTTCGTTACTAAGTAGTGCTAAAAAATTCTGAAAATCAAATTAATTAATTAAATTAAAACATTGAGCGTTATTAATAAAATTGTGTTTTAATAAATTTAAAAGAGGTTTTTTTCAAAAAATTTAATGCAGATTATAGTAGAATTACTATATTTTTTAACTTTGATATTTTATTATTTGTTGTAATTAAAGTAATCCTTTACTGGACTCTTAGGGCCGGTTCACACCGGAGTGGCAGCTGATATAGGTGACGCACAGCGCACACAGTTTGCACCGCAGCAACAATAAGAGTGTAATGATGTAAACGCGCGTGTTCACTATCAGCTATCAGCTGCCACTCCGGTGTGAACCGGCCTTTACTTCTGCAAAAACTATGGTCATTTAAAAGCAAATAGATGGTTATACAACCTTTGCCTTGGTTATACAACCGAACCTTTGCATCTATACGTATAAATTAAAGATAAGGTAGAAATAGATGTATTTTTTAAGATTGTTACTTTTTTTCGGTTGCGCTTAATATATCAGTGTAGAATTTTACTTTTTTCGGTTGCGCTTAACATATCAGTCTAGAAATTTAAAGAAAACAATACCACGTTAGAAAAATTAATATTTTTTTTAGTTTTTGGAGTTAGATATGTAAATAGACAGTATAATCAAATCAAACTAACCTTTTTTTATTGAGTCTTAGTTATTGCTTGTTTGGAATTGCCAGAGTTCAAATTTAAAAATTAGACCAAAGCATTTTTTAGCAAAAGACTGCGTCTTTTATCAAGAAGACGCATAAATTTTGTTAAGAATAAAAGTTTTGAACGAAATCAAAAATAAGTAAAAAAAATGATAAGGTAATGAAACTAAGAAAATGTGTTACGGTTAAAAAAAAATATTTTAAGTTTTTAAAAAGTTTGTTGCTTTTTGGATTCGATCCAAATTAAAAAATAAATTTTTAAATGTAATATAAAGCTCTAAAAAGTTATAATAATGTTTAGGACAATACTCAGAACCACTTAGCTCTATTAGCCGCAACTTGCAATCGTCTCGGGACGAGTCGAACCCTGGACTCGTCACTGGATCTCAGTCAAAACAAGATGTTCGGCCACATGGCCGGAATGAATGCCTTCAAGAAAGCCGAGGACGGGAGTATGGGCTTTAGTCCTCCTGTAAGCGCGAAGTCCGGCGATTCCAAAACCAGCGCTCTCACCGCCGCCGCCGTCAAGTCGGAGCAGCAAGGGGTGGTCTCGAGCGGAAATTACTATTCCGCCGACTCTTCGTCCTTTTACGGCTCTGTGAACCCTTTCGGAGCCGCCTGGAGGGCTGCCGGTAGCGCTGCCCAACCGGCGGGTTCCACCTCCAATTGGCCCTGGGCGGACCCAATGGGTTTGGGACTCGGAGGTGCAGCCGGAGCAGGGATCTCCCTCCCCGGCTCCTCCGCCTTCCCTGCGGACTACGGGACCCCGAACTCTTTTCTCTCCCAGAGCCCCGGAGCTATTAACTCCCTGTTCCAGCAGGCCGTGGGTGCCAACCGACCCTCGGGGGGAGGCAAGAGCGCCCGCTACCCCCACAACAGGGCCAACTGCGAGTGCCCCAACTGCAAACAGGCCGAAGAGCTCCGCGCCTTTGGAAAAGCACCCGCCAAACCCCTCATTCATAACTGTCACATTGCCGGTTGTGGAAAAGTCTACAGTAAAACATCTCATCTTAAGGTAAATTCTTTGCACACTACTCTGTAAGATTAAAAACTATTATTATTATTTCATTTCATTTAATTGATTATAGCGTGAAAATCGGCATATGGTATTACGTGGACATTATTTTAACTTTAAAAAAAACAATCTATTGTGGGCGATTTTAGTTACAATAAAAGGTGATGATTTATGTAACAATCAATTTTATTTCTGGTAACTTAATACGAAAGCTATGCTTAGACCCCACGCTTAGCCTGTGAAGTTTTGTTCTAACAACTGTTTAAAATTATGCGTTGTAAATTTTAAAATTTTGATGCTCTAGAATTGTTAATAAGAAGTATACTTTTTCGTTTAAAATAAAAATGTCTTATTAAAAACAAAACAAACGGTTTACGACTTGACTCTATAATTTATTGTATTTTTTTAAACTATTTGCTCATAAATCGATGGCCCATACTTTAAATGGTTTAACAGTTAAAATTTATTTGATTTAGCATTTTTTGTGCATTAATAGTTTATAAACTTAAAAAAGTGGTAAATTACAGCGTAGAATTCGTCAGTAATTCTGTGTAATGATACTTCTAAAATCTATGATGTTTAATTTTTATAAAATTGTATTTGTGACTATTTAAAGCAGGCCTACCCACTGTTGCACATAAAATTGACTATTGGTTTACTTTCCAATTATTTTCAATCTTCTGTGCGTCTGCCGGAAATGAAAAAAAAACTGGAATTTTAATGTTAAGAATTGTTAATAAGAAGTATAATTTTTGGGTTTTAAAATAAAAATACAAAAATTATGCACAAATGAAGCATACTTGATTAGGGTTGTTTTTCTTGTTTCATAAACGCATAAACATTAAAGTTTTTCTTTGAAAAAAAAAATTTAAACCCATCACATGGCTTTGTAAAATAATCACTTTACCCAAACCTAAGCAAATTACTGGCTTTGTCTTAAAATTTTGCTATATACCGACAGGTTTTGGGTTGTAATTTTCCAAAAAATCAATATGCTGCAGACGTTTAAATCCATTATCAGCTTCATACAGAATAATATTCCGATGCATCAGTTTCCGTTTTTAAAATAGTTTTGATTTTTTATAAAGAAGGTGTATTGATGTTTTTCAGGCTCATTTGCGATGGCACACGGGTGAGCGTCCGTTCGTGTGCAATTGGCTGTTTTGCGGTAAGAGATTCACGCGATCCGACGAACTGCAGCGCCACCTCCGGACTCACACCAACGAAAAACCGTTCGAGTGCAAGGTCTGCGGTAAGCGCTTCAACCGGAGCGACCACCTCCAGAAGCACACCAAGACCCACCAGGAAGGCGCCAAGGAAAGCGATCCTGAGGAGGAGGACGAAGAAGCTTTTCAGCCCAATCCCAAATAACCCCAGCTACACTTCATTATAAAATTTTGGGTGCACAAACCCGGCCATTTTTCACAGTGGAAACAAATTACTACTGCACCGACCACATTGTGACTGTTGGTTCAGTTGTTATTTGCCACTGGTAACATAGAGAACAAAGCGTCGATATACAATTGAACCTGTGCGATATAATAACGAGGGTTTGTAGGTATACTCTACTTTTTAGCTTTTGTCCCAGATTTTCTTTTCAACAATGGGTTAATTTTAATAAAAAGTAAAATTATGTAACATTAAAAATAATTACACTGATAAAAAATATGAGATGTAATTTTGTTGAAGTCTTATTAAAAAATAGTGAATTTTCAACCGCCTTAATTTACTTAAAATTATTTTGTGCTCGTAATCAGATAGCTGATGGATT